>JALPQI010009726.1:0-37398 GCA_025490895.1 Thaumatotibia leucotreta | reverse complement strand
GCTTTAAAACAATAACTATCTACAAGAGCTGATACGAGGGCTGTTCCGAAAGTTTTTAGTTGCTCCGGTTATATTCATGTGATTTCAATAAAACTTACACCATTTTGAGAGATATTTCAATGACGCTTTAGGCGGTGTAAATTTGTTTCAGTAAAGATTTTAGATATTTTTATTATTTTGTTTTACTTAGACGTGTCGAATAAACTTACTCCAATGACCATGACACCGGTTTTTAAGAGACTTTTTTAATGAGATGCTATTGAACATCATTCGCTTATAAAAATATTTTATTTTATAGGTACTAGTAATTGAAGATATTTCCGTTATTTTTAAGTACAAATTACGTGATATCCTTTACTTTAATCATAAATGAGTAGGCATCGAAAAAAATCGTAAACTCTAAAATTGGAATTACGAATATTGTAAAAATCATCGTTCAATCAATAATCATTGTTCTTCAATTATAATTTAAAAAACGCAAAATGAACTAAATTATTTATCCCGGGTATACTTAAGTACGGTTTTCAAAGATTTTTATACAAAATATGCTTCAATGTGTCAAAAATGGCCAATTTTTCCATACAATGTTAAACTTCATACAAAACAGCTTTTTGTATAAGAAATATAATAAAAAAACTATTCCCATTACATGCATAAATTTATTAACCATAATAAGTATTAAAATGTCCCTTACAATGATATAAATTTAATTTAAATCGCATGAATAGAACCGGAGCAACTAAAAACTTTCGGAACAGCCCTCGTATGTATGTATATGTAGATAATGACAGCTTATGGAAAAGACGATCATAACCGCAGCAAATAAATGAGCAACGCCAACGCACGATAGGCGATAGCCGATGATTGTTGAATGCGTTAGTAATTTTCTAGAGACGGCCGAGTTGAAAATTGTTTCAAATCACGTCTGTCTACACATCGTATAGGTAATACGCCCACGCATGTGTGTTTGTGTGTGAGGCAGTTAGTAGTTACTAAAATACCGAAATGATAAGTTGATAACTTTTGACAAAAACTATTCATTAAAATTATAACTCGTATTGTAATCGTAATTACTAACTATATGAATATGAAAAACTAGAATTAAATATCAGATTATAAGATAAGTTATAAAAAACAAAATTTGGTATTTACAGTTTGTGCGAAACAAATATATTTCTCGTATAAAGTGTTGTGAAAACTTTGTTAGTCAACTTTAAGCCATGGCCAAAGCCAAAATGTTCGATCCAATATTTATGGCGACTTTAGGTACCTACAAAATAATTGCCAGTTTCACAGCAAAGAACAGGTTTTTTTTCAAATAGGTATGCATTAAACAGTGCCAGTAATTTGTTAAGCTACAATTTAATACTGAGCCACGTGATAGTGAAATTGAGTTCAAGCAATTTCGGGAGCATCGTATACGTCTACACCGCTGTGTGCGCTGACGCCGGCCGTTGGTTATCATTGTGGACGATTCGCCACGGCTTTTTGTACGCTCGCACGGTCGATAGACACGTAACTTAGGGTTAGCTTAGGTCATGTGTAGCTTTTTAACAACTCAATTATGCCATGTTATTTTTGTTATAATATGCATTTCAAGTTCCTGTTACTAACGGATGAAGTAGGCAACTTTTCCATTTTTATTTCATACTTAAACTGATGCTTCGTTCGTTAATATACGTGTATCTTCGTAGTTTTGATTGAATTTAAACACTGGTAGTCATACGTCCATTTTGCCCATCATTCTACATGACATGACAGCTAGAAGAGGGGATACCTAGATCAAAATGTCTTCATTCAAATCCTTTGATACCGAAGGATTACTGGTGTCGAGAAGCAATCTAGTTTCTCTTGTATATATGAAATATTCGTGAAATATCGCAACCTCAATACGTTTGACCTCAAAACAGAGTTCTCATTATTTGTCTATGGAATGCACTTAAAAACAAACTAGGTGAAATCATGGAGTCGTTCCACCTAACAACCTAATTGTAATGGCCCGGTATTGTACGTGTGGCATCTGTGCATTACGCTGATCTTGGATCGCTAATAGTGCAATATTCACGCAATCATACTCTGCTCCGTTATAAGCTAACTCGGCATTCAAAACTAGCACCTTGCTTGGTGCTTGTTCCGGATTGGAACTGTATCGACACGACTTTGCGCTACATACAGCATTAATATGGGTCTCCTATGAGTGAGTATTGCCTTAGAAACTTCGAATCTCTCATCTCCCAATAAGGTCAACTTGCTGTAGATAGGCACTATAGGAATTTGTGGCAAAGACGGTCTGTTCGGTGTTTGTACACCCAAGCGTAGATATATGCTGCTCTGAGTCTCTGACACGGTCGGTGAGATAGGTCAGCTCTTTTAGCTTTTACTGACTTTAGATTCTGTAAGAGTGATCAGGGGTTTATGTATATAAATAAGCCACAAGGGAAACGATGGTTCGACTGTCTTTGCTGTGTTGAGGCCCAAAATATTGGGTAAAATATACAACCTTTAGAAAATTAAGAAGTATGATAAATGTATTTATGTGAAATATTTTTAGCGGCTGTTGTGTAGAGTCTACCCTTTCGCGTTAGAAAACTTATCGGGGAATATGTTTGCTGCTGTTCTTATGGCTCATCCAAAGCGTCGTCCGTCGAACGTGACTCGTGAGCCTTATTATAATTACAGATCAGCGATTGTTGTGCCCATAAAATGTATAATTTATAAAAGCAGAACGGAGAATATACCCGGAGATGTTCGTTTGCCTCTTTCCGTTTTTTTTTTTGCTTTGTTCAGAAGTGGTCGAAGCATGTTACACATTAGTTTTTGCAAAATCGAACAGATCCAACGTAACGGGTGATAAGTATTTTTTGTTCTATACAAATGTCGTTCGTCAAATGACAAATGGGAACAGATTGACGCGTACCTAATGCATTACAGAATTCTGTTATTTAATACATACATTGCATAAATTATGATTTAAGAATAGTTTATGGCAAAATTTAACCACACTAATCTAAGGAGCTAGAATTAGATCAATTTGTTTGCAAGGGGAGATTGTTTGATTCCGACACAAGTAAAATTAAAGATTAGTTCCACAATTAATTACGTAGTAAACATATTGATATTGATTGAGCTGGAGATTATACATTTAGTTACGGATAATGCGAAGAGTATCATAATGAATACATATGGCTTATATAGTGCTGCATTAAATCTTATCTTGAGCTTGCGATGTGTGACCGTCATTAACTAGGTGAAATAGTACCTACTTAATTGATGCAGATACAGGCCACCTGAGGTGTGACATAGGTCGTATTCATTTTATAGCTTTAATAAAATGGCAATTGCTGATCTTAAATATCTGGATTACTAGTTTCTTCATAAGTGACTACATATTCATTGAAGTAGTCGTTCAACAGCATCATTAAAAATACATATATGAATCTTATTTCATACTTTGGTTATATCGTATTGAATTAGCAAAGTAGCTATATTTTAATTGCCATTATTTTATATGATAAAAGTCGTTAACAATACAATTTAAAGTAATGGACTATTATACTCCGCTGCCAGTCTGAGACGTTTAACGTGTAGTAACGCGATATGACAACAGCGTAAGTCACATATTTTCAAAGTTAAAAAAAAAAAAAAAAAAACAAAACAAAATTTCTCTCGTATAGCAACACTTTGTAATGGCGTCATTACGTTTTATGTGACAGCGTAGTCATTGAGCTCTCTCGTTTATTTATATCCTAAACAATGTTATTTTTGTGTCTTTACTATTCTGATATGGTTAATATCACCGTGAGTGAAATAACAGTGGGTGTGGTGAATGTTTTATATAGGAAATCATCTTATATCGTGAAATATGAAGTACCGCCAAAGAGGTGAACCAAGGTTTGTTGTTAAATCTTCGGTGAAATGCATTGAGGTATGTACAATGAATATTATTTAGATAACAAAGTTATCTACTGTAATCTTGTATTCGGGATAATACGGTGTATATTCTACCAGTTAAAATATCGGTCATTTACCAAACTAACCTATAAATTGTGTAAACAAACAAATAGACCATCCAAGTAACCTTGAAAATGAATGCATTTCCGGCTTCCGGACATAGATATCTAAAAATATTTTAACATTCATTCAATTTTATTTTTTAAATGAACCGTTATTTTCTACATTCAAAAGAAAAGCGTCTTCTTCCTCTTTCTTTTCGCCGGTTGGCAAGTTAAGGACATTATCAGTTAGTGTTACCGTTTTTTATTCCTGATTTACGTTGAAATGGAGAAAAGGAAAAGAAAAGGACATGATGAAGAATACATTAAAAAGAAAATAAGAAGACTGGAGAAGAAATTATAAAAATTACCTATACAAGACTCCGGACTCTGCTCCAGGTGTGTAAAAATAAATAATAGTTGATATTTGTGACTTTAAACGCCTGAGTTATATACATGTCTATATATGACATGTTGCCTATATAAACAACAAAAAGTGGATCAAATACTTTTCAGGTCATTAACCTGTATTGTACTTAAGGGCCAGCGCTTTCACTTTGAGGTCTGACAGAGCCCAACTATATAAGGCAAGATATATCATCTTTATTTGTACCTTCAGGGCCAGCGCTTTCACTTTGAGGTTTGACAGTGCCCAACTATATAAGGCAAGATATATCATCTTTATTTGTACCTTCAGAGCCAGCGCTTTCACTTTGAGGTTTGACAGTGCCCAACTATAAAAGGCAAGATATATCATCTTTATTTGTACCTTCAGGGCCAGCGCTTTCACTTTGAGGTTTGACAGTGCCCAACTATATAAGGCAAGAGTTATCATGTTAAGAATAAACAAAGCCTCACTAACTTGAGTCTATAATTAGCTCCTATCTATTGATGCGCTACTACATAGAGAGTAGACAAATCATTATGTATTACCTTCATCCATGACATATACTTACAGATGTGGACCAGATACCAGAAGAGTTCCTGCTTGCTCTAGGTGATGATGGTGCAGACACAACAGAAATAGGAGATCCTATTAGACCGGAATTAGCACACCGCTGGTCCAAAATTATGACAGAAGGCCTATCAAAGGATTCCAAGGAAGCTATTCTCATAAAATATCCTACACCAGAGAATTTCCCAAGAGCTGAAGCACCTCTCATGAACCCGGAGATATCAGCCTCACTCTCAGATATCTCACAGAAAAGAGATAAACAAATATTAATCTGTCAAAACTTGACTGGGAAATTAATGGTATGTCTTGGAAAATCCCTCACAACCCTATTAAAAGGCAATATTAATAGTAAAATTCTAATTGAGGAGGTTAACGATGCAGCAAAAATTGCCAACACACCTACAGGAAACAGAAACCCGATCACCATCACCAGAGGAGCCACAAGCGTCCACCACCGAGGTCCCGGTCCAGATACCAGAGATAACTCAGGTACATGCTCGATGATCCAGGCATTTTACAGTGGATACAGGAATATGAAATTCTTTTTTCCCACAAGCCGCCTTCATATAATTCAGAACCACAATCCTGTCAAAACAAAGACGAAATTACTATTAGTAAGGAAATTAAGAAACTTGTGTCCTTAGGTGCAGTCTCAAAATGTTCAGCCTGCCCAGACCAATTTATCTCCCCAATATTTCTGGTACCAAAACCAAATGGATCATATAGGTTCATTTTAAATTTCAAGAAACTGAACTAGTATATTGACCCAATACATTTCAATTTAGAAGATGTACGAACAGCTTCTAAACTTATGACAGAAAATTGTTATATGGCATCAGTTGACTTAAAAGAGGCTTATTTTTTCCTTACCAATTGCAGCAATTTAATGCTCTCCCTTATGGTTTATGTACTGCTCCCTATGTGTTTACTAAACTTCTAAAACCAGTAATAACCTATTTAAGACAAGAAAATATAATAATGACTTCATATTTAGATGACAGTCTTTATTTCAACAAATCTATAGAAAAATGTAGTAAAGATGTTGAATTTACATGTAAATTATTACAAGATTTGGGGTTAGTCATACATTTTGAAAAGAGTGTTCTCACACCGATTCAGTCATGCAAATACCTAGGTTTTCATTTAAATTCCATGAATGTGTCATTGGCAGTTCCTGAACAGAACTAAACAAATATCAATATTTGCTGAAATGAACAAAAACAAACTTGTAAAATTAGAGAATTTACTCACTTATTGGGTTTATTAAATTCAATTTGTCCTGCAGTTATGGTCTCGTATATACCAAACTCCTTGAAAGAGAAAAATACTTAGCCTTACTTAAATCGAAAGATAATTATGATGCAAAAATGGCCATATCTCAGGCTATAATTTTAAAATTGGACTGGCGGTGCAGAAATATTAAAAAATTTAATTTGATAAAACAGAATAAATTTATAGTTGAAATAAATACTGACGCCTCTACTACAGGATGGGGAGCAGTATGTGGTACTAACAAGGCATCAGGGTCCTGGTCACAAGCAGAAAGGAAATATCATATAAATTATTTGGAACTTAAAGCTGTCTTATTAGGACCACAATGTTTTACAAAGGAATTTTTTAACTGTGAAATTTTATTAAGAGTGGACAATACTACCGCTGTAGCATATATAAATAAAATGGGAGGAATTCAATTTCCTCACATTAATAGCATTACTGGAGACATTTGGCAATGGTGTGAAGATAGAAACATCTGGATATTCGCTTCATATATTAATACAAAGGATAATGTGGAAGCATATATTGAGTCGAGAATAAATAAAGTTGAATGGGAACTCCCTTCCAAGGTTTTTAACAAAATAGGTCATCAATTTGGTTTACCTGATATAGACTGATTTGCTTCTTGAATAAATAAAAAATGCCATAGATTTGTTTCATGGAAATGTGACCCGGAAGCTTATGCTATTGATGTGTTTACATTAAACTGGAGTAGTACAATCTTTTATGCTTTTCCCACCATTTTTCCTTAGTGCTAAAATGCTTATACAAAATTAAGATAGATAAAGCAGTAGGGATTCTTGTTTTCCCATATTGGCCCTCCCTCTCAGCCGTGGTTTCCAATGATTCAGTCATTGTTAGTAGGGAATTTGATTATGTTTGAGCCAAATAAACATTTGTTGTCATCTCCTTCCAGAGAAAGTCACCCCGTCCATTACCAACTTACCCTGGCTGCAGGCTTGCTATCAGCCAGGGATACTCCAGACGTGGAACCCCACCGTCAGCACTCAACCTTATGTTAAACTCTCTATCTGAAAATACTATAAAACAATATGATTGTTCCTTAAAGCTGTGGTGGAAATTTTGTAACAAGCACAATTTAGATACTTATCAAGCTTCAATTTCATTTGTTCTAAAATTTTTAAGTGACTTTTTTGAGACTGGGTCATCATATGGTACATTGAACACCACCAGATCGGCTGTCTCTGATTATTGGATCAAGAATTGGATCAGATGACAGAATAAAACTCCTCATGAAAGGAGTATTCAGATCCAAACCACCTAAGCCGAAATACAACGTGACCTGGGACCCGGGACTGGTGTTGAATTTTTATCCAATGTTGTAAATGATAACATTACACTTGACATATTGACAAGAAAACTTGTCACAATCCTAGCTTTAACGTCAGGCCATAGAGTCCAGACTCTGTCCTTGATTAATATAAAGAACATTAACTTTACCGATGAAGGAGTTCAAATATACATACCAGACTTAATATAAACCTCAAAGAGAGGTAGCTTACAACCGATGTTATGCCTTAGGACGTTTAATTGTAAAAAAGAGATCTGTCCAGTCGCAACTATTAAAGCATATCTTGTGAGGACTGAATCCCTAAGAAGTAATGAAAATAGATTGATACTTATTTATAAAAAACCTTACACAAGAGCAACTGCACAGTTTATAAGTCGCTGGATTAAGATTACTCTCAAAGACGCTGGAATTGACATAAATATGTTTACAGCACATAGCACTAGACACGCGTCTAGTTCAGCTGCATTAAGATCGGGAGTTAGTATAGAACAAATTTGTAAAACTACAGGTTGGTCGCAGAGTTCGGCAACATTTGCCAGACACTATAATAGGCCTATAAGTCAAGACTCGACACAGTTCAGTGTCGCTATATGTAATACTGTTATGTGATTTCAATGTTAATTTTATGAAGCTAGAATTATTATTACTTAGCTGATTTCATTGTTGTTTTTCTTTTTGTTCCTTAAAAAGTAAAATATATTTCATTCTATTCATTATATATTAAGGATTATTATTAACAACCCATGCTTCAAATATCTACACGTTAAACGTCTCAGACTGGCAGCGGAGTATAATTATAAGATTAAACGAACTTACCTTAAGTGAAGTTCTATCTTAATTATACGAAGCTGCCAGTCTGAGACGTCACACCCAAAGTCCCACCCACTAATACATAGTATTATCCCGGATTAGGGTTGTTAATTACCTCTATCTTTAAACGAAATGACGCCATTACAAAGTGTTGCTATACGAGAGAAATTTTGTTTTTTTTTATTTTTTTTTTTTAACTTTGAAAATATGTGACTTACGCTGTTGTCATATCGCGTTACTACACGTTAAACGTCTCAGACTGGCAGCTTCGTATAATTAAGATAGAACTTCACTTAAGGTAAGTTCGTTTAATCTTATAATAAAATCCCGCCCAATCTATTCATCCCTGAGCATCATGAGATATTCTAAATTGTCTTAATCGACAACCCAGAGGATAGAAGACAATAATTTATCGTGAAAAAATTGATCATAACTTTTTAGTTTATGAGCACTCTCGTACAAAAAAAATGTTACCTGCATATGTTATCTATTCTTCGATAAACAAGAAATTCGAGTTGCAATTTGGGGGCTATTGTGTCGGAACAAAGGTGTGCGATGCGTTTATAATACAGGTGCATGGGCCGGGGAGTTTGAGACGTCCCGCGGGACGGAAAACTACGTGACTGCTTTTATTTCACGCCATTCTCGACTTTGATAGCGTTCATTCCGTGTAATTGCCGTTAACTCTAGAACTATTTTACCACGTTTTTGAGGTCCTTTTTGTGTAGCTGTTCTCTGTCGGACGGTTGTTAGATTAGTCGTTCGTTCGCCCATGTTTCATTAATGCGAATCTAATTTATATTACGTGGCTGCTCAGGCCTTTGTCGGGTCTTTGTTGTCGATCCGTTAAAATGATTTGCCAATGTATTATGAGGCAGATGTACCATAACTAAAAAACTATATTTTATGGGGATTTATCTTTCATGCAAGCGCCTACTGCAGTCGCCTAGTCGTTTTCCATCTACTTCTACATACATACCATACATAGATATTTCAGTGAGTTTAATGTTAGATTCAACACCTTGTTAATATAGATGCCTGGTGGTCTTCGTCTGTCTGCAAATATAAAATTATCGATGCATTTTTGAAAACAAATGTCGCAACAGGAGACTTTAAAAGGTTTTTATTGTTTAAAATGGAGACATAGATAAAGTCGTATCTGTAGTCCAGATGACTCAAGTAAGATTGTGAAAAAGATATCATAAAAAAGGAGCAAATGGAGGATACCACAGACTGTCTCCAAAGATAAACTATAATACATTGTTTCCGAAATTGCTCCAATCTATTCATGCATTCCGTAAATGGTTCTATTTTTCATTATGGTCCGGTGACTAATTTTACATCTGTTGCACTCGGACACGTCTTGCACTTGTCGAGGAATGCTGATAGAAGATATCGTAATGGTTTATATAATGCACGGAACAGTTACAAGAACTTATTTAATTGCATAATAACCATGAAGATCAATTAAACAATGAATGATAATAATGAATGGTCGGTTAATTGTACCTATTTAAACGCTTCTTGAAGGAATTACTCTAGTTTTTGTCCATATACGTTCATTAAAGCGGCGATTTGGCATTCAGACGGTAGTCAGTGCCGGCTACGTGTAGTGCAAACAAAAGTAGCACGAAACTAAAGGTAATAAAGGAGGTAGGGAAAATCATCCCCGGGCACGTACAGCAATACGTTCTAATAGTCACGGCTGACAATGCCGGTGCCCGACGTTGTTTTGTTAGGACACGGCGACGCGTCGGTCAATGCAAAACTCACTCCGTTATCTGGTCTACTACTGCGAACTTCGAAATTCGTAAATTTCGAAAATTTGTCTCTGTCACTCCAACGAAGGCGTCAATAGAGTGACGGACACAAATATTCGAAATTTCCGGATTTCATAGTTCGCCATAGGGCTGTAGGCCTCTTCAGCCGAACGATTGATTCTTAATCGTTCATGTTTGAAGCTTGTTGGTATGGCTGTTGTACCCTTGTTTTTTATATTTGACTAAAATTTACTCAATTAATAATATTTAATGTTTCACCGTAATATTTGGATATTACTGTTATGTTTCATCAGATCGGTATTTTGGCGCCACATGGTACGTTACTCTCATGCGAAATTCCTAGAAGCGAGTGTAGAGGGCATGCAATTCTGTTGGAATAGTTCCCAAGCGCCGATTTTTTACAATTTACACACGGGGGGCCCACTGAAGTGGCTCGAGTAATTAATGACGGATATACGTGGGTGGCTGTTTCACGTCGCAGTGTTTTGGTAACAAATTGTAACATATCGCCCTGCGGGACCTCACACTTGAAACGTCAACATGATGACGTCATCGTTTCAACAATCGTTTTTGTTACAGGAGTAAAATATCTAATACATTCTTTTTAAATACACTGGTATTGATTAGACAGTTTCGTAACTAATATTACAAATAAATTCACGTCTTTTACATGTTGGAACATATGTGTACTAGCTGGTACCTATTAAAATATTATTACTTGATTGTACTTTCCATCGTGCACTTAGTGAGGGCTTAAATATTTCGGAATGTCGGTTTAACTGAATCAGCAACCATGACATTTCCTTTGTAAATATATCAAAAATACCCCAATCAGTAATGCTGTCAGTGACCGGCAAAAACCGATTTGTAACTATCACTTTTAATGGCACTAGCAAAGCATTTTGCGGTTCCGATACGATCATAATATTTGGGTTCGCTTCGCAACGTGACTAGATCTCGGTTAACTAATAACTTGTGGTCAGTTTATTTACGCGGCCCATTAGGACTTACGTTTGAGAAATCGCAATACATGCTTCACCAATCTTGTCTACTTAAGTCGGCCATTGTCATCATCGACTACCAAATTTCCAACTAAAATGACTCACCGGTATTCCAGTTACCACAACTTGCGCCAAAAAACTGGAGCAATATTTTACTCGGCATTTGTAGACGGCATTAAGAATTTGTACAACCGTAAAGTGTCAGTTTTCTATTGTCTTTACAAAAACTGGTGTCCTTTCTCTCTCCGCCGCCTATAATTGTGTTTGTTTTTCTCATCTCTGGCCCATCTAATGTTGCGTTAAAACAACAAAGATAAGTTTGACTTCAAAGAAATTTGTTTGTAGTTGGGATAAATCTTATATAGACTACATCTGCCGAACGGCAACAAAGCAGTGGATGCGACTAGCACAGGACCGAGGAAAAAAGAAGAAGCCTATACCCAGCAGTGGGTGGACACGAGCTGAATAGATAGATAGACTAGATAACGAATCACAAAATCATATTTATTCTCATCACCATGTAATTTTTTTTTTAGTACCCCATTTCTTTGTTAGTGTTTTAAAATTGCGTTGCTTACACTCTGTTTGCCAGTTTATGCATTTTTTAAATTAACTACATAATCAGGAATATTAGATTATAACTTATAAATAAACTTATGCCAAATTGAGAAAGATAAATAATATTAGAACACCCTAAAAGAAAGACGAAGCATTAGTGTCATGTTCACGTGGTCACGTGTGGCCTTTTTTGTTCTTTGAGCCGGCGTCATCTGTCTTAATTGCATAACAGCTTTCTTACTGTTGACATAACAGATGGAAAAAAATAATGCTATCTTTCCCTTTGAGAACTATTTTCGACGTATTTTAATAGACGCACAATTTTTCTAATAAATACTTTAGTTTAATGTGTAGTATTTAGCTACATATTTTATAATTACGTAGATGCAATCAACAATTGCTTTCTGAAGGTAGGCAAACGTCGCTAAAATAAACAACTGCAAGAATCAAATATAATTGCTCAAGGCTTTTTTAATGGCCATTTCATAAACCCTTTTATCCTACCGTTTGAAAAGAACGGTTAAAGATTATGGTTTCCAGTAGTAAGTTGGAAAATAATACTAACAATGGGGAAGAAAGTGAAGCCATTATTATTTCACTTATTTGTGCGGCGTAAGCCAAAGAGCAATGTCGGGTGTTATTTGGGATCTTTCATTTATTTTGTTACGAAATGGGTTGCGCCCATTGTTTTGTTGAGTTTTAAATATTTTTTATCACCCACCACCCCGTTCTAAACCCCTTTTCGCGTTGGGTGTTCGCTTATTTATTGTTGCTTTATTGCAGGCGTTTAGCCGACAATGAAGTTTGTGTAACAGTAATACAATTTACCTTTCAAAAAATAGTAAGTGAAGGATTTAAATTTTGAGGGTAAGTAAAAGCTTAGTGTTTCTATTTAAATGTGTGAAAAAGTTATTTTATGCCTATTGCCAGAATTTTTCTACAGGTAATAAAAGGTTTTGGAACTTTCGGTATTTTAATCACCTGTAATCACATGTATGTAATCACCAGCGCGCTGCAGCGTTCGTATGTTATACAGTAAAGGTATACGCAAAAATATAAAATATGATACCTACTCGCTTGTATCGGCGCTATGCCCCCATAGTGAAAGTGATCCAGTATAAGCTATGTGATCACCTGGTAAATATATCCATGACTAATTTAGTAACAGCCTGTAGTATATATATACTTGCTAGCTTGCTTGCTACTACGAGCCACAAACATAAATTAATACTTTAATTAAGTAATCCTTTATTTGTTTCAAGGGAGGACCTATGAAATAAACAACGGGTAAGTTTGCTCTAATAACAGGTTTCCAAAAACAATTAGTCGGAGCTCTTTGTAAAGTAAAGAATTTTATCGGCTAGATTTATTATATTTGAAGAGGATGTTATCGCCGGTTCGATTGCTACAGGCCTTCGCCCGCGGACCGTGAATACGGAACCAGGTAGACACAAACATTTATCGGCCGTTTTAGTTTTTTGTTGTTACTTTTGTTATTTGAATCCCTCGGATATATTAATCTCGCGTGGGTCCGTCAGAACCAGTCATTATCTGAAACTTTGGGGCGTATTGCGTCCGGGTGCCTAGTTATTACGGGCATTCTATTAAAATAACCCCGTATCATTTACGAAATTAGGTACATCGCTAAATATTTTATAATGACGGGAGTCGAAATGAGTTGGCCTGCTAGCGTTTAGGTCGGTATTAGTGGAGTGAGCCGCGTGCGACGGCCCGGGTACTCTAATGACACCATTCGTAAACGATTTTGCCATATTATGAGAAGCTTGGTATTATTCGTTATCCCATCTGCTGAGTGTCACGCCCGGTTATTATCAGGTTAGCAGATTGTAAGTAAACGAAGTTTTGCCCACTGATTTATTTTAATAATTTTATTTGCTTGTTCGTTTATGTCACTTTTGACTTTGGAAACTGCTATTTGGTGGAAGTTGCTCTACATAGTAAAACAGTTAATCAGCAATAATACTCGTACTTAAGTTACACAACTAGAGTTTTGTGCCGTGTTTATTATTTAGCTGATAATAAGAATATAAATATTTATCTCTTATCTTTTGTTTGTATTTCTCTCAGATAAACTTCTCATCTTGTTGTTGACAAGCTATATGACAATCAATTTATTATTTTACTTTGAGGCGTGCCGTGACAAGCATTGTCGTGCGAGGTTTCGTTTAGAGACGGAAATGAGAAGAATTTCGCAAAGAGGACTCTTTGGCGGCATGAGAATTTTATTTATCCGGACGCTGCGTAGTCCACAACATGACAAAAGGCCGGTCCCGCCCCGGAAAGAATCAATTATACAAGCCTCTAACCAACGACATGTCGCCGATTGGGCGAATTGTTTGTTTAATAACATTTCTTCGCTACTATAAACGTCACGGTAAAATATTTGTCGTCATTGTCTGCCGGGCCTTTGTAAGTAAATGAAGCGATAGACATTTTTCATCATTATAGACGTTGACGGCTCTGTTATAACACTATTTGGGACGGATGCGATTGTACTTTTTTATGAAATTGCTTCCTGTCTCCGACACTATCATGTTTTTTAAACGTTATGCTCCTTTTACTTAAGGGGTCAGAAATTGGGATTATAAAGTCATACATTTGTCATTCCATATAAAAAGAGCAATAAAACACGCACGTTGGCGTTTTTCAGCAGTAACATTCTGATCAAAACGGCGATATATTTCTTCCGCAAGTGTGCGTAAAAAATGTTATAAATTTAAGTCTATCCAGTTCCGTTTTTCTAACAATGCTATGTTTTTTTACCTTTATCCTTATCCGATATCTGATTCAAGCATAGTAGAATTTTAAGCGTGGTTTCCCTACCCCCCCAGTGGAGTCCGTGAGAGTATTACTGAACGTCTTCGCATACAGTAGCACTCTGCACTGATGATCGCCCATTTCTATGCTGGTGTTGTTGCACTAAGTGTGCTTTGAATAAATCGACGACACCTAAATTGTTTTAAAGAGAGTTTAATATAGTTTTTATAAACCCAGTATTATTAATATTTATTGTATTGCGTTCTTATAATTTTACGAAAGTAAATCGTGTTATGCTAGCTTTGGATGCGTCTTACATTAAATTCATATCATATTATTCAATTTTTATCATGAAAGGGTTCAATAGTGTTTTTAAGATAACAATGGTATTAACTCAAACTTCTGCATCTACCCATTTATTTAATAGGCGACCATTTGTAAGAATTAGATGCAGCCGCCTGCATCTGGCTGCAGATGGCTGTGAGATCACAGTTCAAGTCTGTACAAGGTTGGCGTGGTAGGGAATAGGTATTCCATAAGTTTAAGTACCTACACCACGCTCATAAACTAGGTTACAAACTACATACATTTTGCTTGTATAATATACCAAAGAAATAATGTCGCACCTTATATCTTTGAATGGAAATGTATGAAGTTTTAATTCAAATGAATGATATAAAGACTTCAAATAGTAATTAAAACAGACTCATTTGGCTTTAGTGAGCATACGGTAGATATAAACAAACATTATGCAACTAATTACTATGCGTTAAGCGTAATAACAAAAGTATCCTTGTCGTTACGGCAATGAATGGACCCCCAATAAAACCAATTTTATTGCTGTTTCCTCTGTCGGTTCGTTGGCATTCATCCCAAGAACTACCAAATCATTAAAGCTTATATTTGTTGATTTTTTGTCAGTCTCTTTGTTTGTTTTATGATAATAGGTGTTCGTTTCAACGCGTCTCAAGCGCCGAGCGCGAAGTCGCGGGTGTGAAACTTGACGCCTTCATTCACGCTTACTTTTATAGACATTTGATTTAGCGAGGTAATGTTGATTTTAATAGATTGAGTCAGATTTCGCCTTTAACTGTGTGTGATATCTAAATTGCGGTCATTGTTATTCTTTCGTATGAAAAGTCGAGTGGATACTTTAGCGGTTTTGTCTTTAGTATACAGTCTAATCTTGTTTCAATTTATGTCCTTGCTGTTAAGTTTATCTTTGTTTCATCTTTATAATTTATTTTTAATGTGTCGGGAATGCCTATAGTCCATTGGCTAAGAGCTGCATTATTGCAATTCTATGAACAATAAATTGAGATCATAAAGTACTCAAAATTAGTCTTGTTTCAGTATAGGTAAATGTCAAAAGCAATCGTTAGCGTCCTTGGTCGCTTTTCGGTGGCTGGCGCGGTATTCGTTCGGACAACTATTAGAGGTTCTTTGTAACCCAACTACATGTCTCGTTAAAAGTTCACTGCGACCGCGAAAACCCTCCAAACTCGGGACGGACCCTGGAATTCGGTGGTCAGTTCAAAAGTGCGCGGAAACTATTCCGAACATTATATCCCATTGTGCCTAACAATGAGATTAAACTTTGGTAACCTAAGATAGGTAAAATACCCTGTATAATGATCTGCTTTTCTAGGAATTTTAGTTACGTTTGTAGTTATAAATAACAGACTAACGGCCTTTTTCACAATCCCCGGATAAATGTATCGTTCAGATAAAATATACATATCGTATCCTTTTCTCGAAGCATGTAAAATAAAAGGACAGATAACATTTATCTAGATGCTGAAACAAGCCCTAAATTAATGATAATTAAATTTATAACAGACTTAAGGATGCTCTCAGTATTTATATGTTATTAATGTATTTAAATGCTTCATCCCAATTTATCTCGGGTGGAAATGTTTCGAAATTGATTACTTTATATTATTTTTTATCTAAGGCATCGATATTCCTTTTACAATTCATCTTGTCAGTTTTTTTTATCAAATGTCTAATAAACTTTTTGTCCGCGACATACGTAGCTAATACAATCCCCGACGTAAATGGATGATAATTTTCCGCAAGAGCAGTTTCTCTCCAAGTTTAGTTGTTGTATCGACGGTGTCCACTCCTCACACGAGTCCGAGAGATATTAAAAAGATTCTGGCAGCGGGCCACTGAGATATCGATCTTTATGCTCGGCCAGACGGCTCTAAGAGTTGTTCTAAGTACCGTGCCGTTCGGTTTAATGACTTCCTACGTTTGCTAGTTTCTGTGCGACAGTTTATATGCGTGCCGATAAAAACTAATCGATCTCATTGTAATTAGCCATTTTATTCTTCGGGGTTTGGCTTATCAGAAATTGCCGAACTTTGTACTAATTACGGTTTTATCGTTGTTTTCTTAGACATTCTTACTCTTGTTAGAAATGTTTTTGCATGAGATGCAGTTTATTTTGTCTGGTAATTTGGCATTGTAAATGCGTTTTAGTGCAAAGCATGACGGTAATAATTTATACAACTACATTATGGCGAGGTGTATGTTTTAAATGTAACTAAAGCATAGATAGATACCTACCCATATTAAAGTTATAAAACGGGTACAACTTATGTAACGACAGAATAGTTTGATGTTATTCCTTAAATTACTTTGTTGTAAAAGGCATTATTTGCGTTTATCGTTTTAAAGTCGGATCTTCCCGGAAATGGCGGCGGCCTCATGATAAAGAATCAACAAACTTTTGGGCTAATTGTCGCAGCTGCGCCCTTATCGTACGCGCGAATTGGAATGTATTGTTAAAAAGTATATAATTAAGTTGGAAGGCGTGAAAGCTAGCACCTGCGTACGTATCAGAGAGATCAGACGTTACGCTTTATGGGGATCTTAGC
This sequence comes from Thaumatotibia leucotreta, assembly GCA_025490895.1. Lineage (NCBI taxonomy): Eukaryota > Metazoa > Arthropoda > Insecta > Lepidoptera > Tortricidae > Thaumatotibia > Thaumatotibia leucotreta. Next base: position 20,054 of record JALPQI010009726.1, on the reverse strand, counting down.
AAAAACAATGTCAAAAAAGTTGAATGCGGGCAGTGACGCAGTAGAAGAAATGCATGCAGGTATATATAGCAGGGGTGCGAAGGGTAGTGCGGGTCGCGGCGGGGTTCCACAATTTATGATTGCTCCGTGTCAGAGAGCTAATGAACGCACTATGTTGCTCTTTATTGAGATAACGCCAGCAATCGATGGCTGCGCCGGTATCAGGCCATTACTTACGGCGACGCCCGACCTTATTGCGTGTCCCTTTGTAAACTCTTTTTTGCTCTTCACATTCGTGCAAAGCAACTATTATTAACTTCTAATTCATAAAGCTGCATGCTCTTGTCGTGTAATAAGAATAATTTCAAAGTAGCATGTAGATATCTACATTAATAATAACAGAGCATAAATAAGATGCTGATTACACCATGCTTATTGCATATTATTAAAGTTTGTCATTTCGCTTTTGAAATTTATTGAAATGACTCTCGCCTCGTTCTGATGCAAAATAACTACTAAGTAGATACTCGTATAGCTGTACAAGTTGGATTTAGACTTGATTATAATATTCAGGACCTAAGTTATAGCCATCAGATGATACGGCGATCTTATTTGACATTGACAAAAGAAAGATTATCAGAGTCGTTGACCGCTTTGACGGGGTTTAGGTTACACGCTCAAATATGCACGTCTATCTTAGTTATCACATCGTATTATCTAAGTAGCGTATATAAGACGTATGGGTGTATTTTTATATGAGTAAGTACATTAAGATCGCGTGTCCACATCTCGACGACGAACGGCCGCGATATCGACGATCGGATCGCACGATACGCCCTGGAATGATATCATCATCTGTGTTGTTTGCGACGCCACTGTGTACTATCGGCGAGTTACTTAGCCGAGGTATAACTTTGATTTATCCGGGTTCGCTTTTATGTACAATTTAAAAACAAATTCTTGTTTAACTGTTGCCGAGAGAACTTATCTAGGAGTGCTTGTTTATTTCATGTATGAGTCGGACTGTCACAATTTGTTCCGTACCACCGTCTATTGTTTTCTTACATTTAATATTAAACTAAATGGGCATTTCTTTGAGCGTTTCAACCGCCGTGACCTCGGTGGCAACATTATTACGCGATTTCCCCGGGTATCTCATATTTGGTAGTTGTCAACTACGTCTACCAAGATATCCAAAAATTCATACGTCTCTCAAGGGATTCATGTGATAAGCCTGCCACCGAAATCACGGCGGTTGAGACGCTTGGAGAAATGCCCAAATGGATCGATTGCAAAAAAATGTACTTACATAGTTAAAGGCCGTAAGGAAAACAAAATGGAACGTCATAATTTTTGTGTTACAAATTTAAATTCGTCAACGCGCCTGCATTTTTTTAATTTGCCGCCATTTTCTACTGCTTAAATTGGTTGGACAGAGTATATAATATAGTTTGTATGACTAACTTTCGTAACACAATGGACGCGATCGTGATTCTTTTGCAATAGACCCAAATATCTGTGAATATTTCAAGCGTTTGTCTGTTACAGTTTTTAATATATGGCAAAAGTGCAGACCGGGTGTTGTATCAAAAAGTGATAAATGAATAATGGTTTTGAAATAGTACTACCTACTTTCACTTCATGTGTTTGCACTGTTTGAACATAAATACTATTGCGAACTCCGTATTCCGTAAATATAAGTTAGATCGTCGTTTATTATCTTCTATACATCAAAATGAGAAATAAATGATTAAATCTGTACCGAATGGGTTTGCCGGGGTCGTAAAGGTTACCACCTACGTAACCTACATCCCATCTCTCTCGAATTTGTCGGTACCAGTGATATGCACAGAATGTAAACTACACACACATTTATTTATAAAAAATATCCTCAGACTACCCTCCATCTCCATCCTGAGATAAGGAAGTTCAGTTAAGGTAAGCTTGTTCTGTAGGTATTAAACACCGTTATAATGTGGTACAGTTAGATACACACACAAATATAAATACATACTAAATAATATGACAAGACACCACAGACACATTGATTTTTTTTTACATAAATATGATGTTTCACCGTGAACCCAGAACTCCTGCTTCTTATTTAACCAGTGTCACTTCCAAGTTCCAACTAAGCGACGGAGGCAGCCAAATAGTACTATTGGTAGATATTTACAGATATAGTTGACTTCTTCATATTAGTCTGGTTTCATAGTCGTATCATAGGTACGGTCGAGGAATTTAATTTCCTACCCATTTCGTACCTTGTCATAGTAGCTATAATATGACAGTCCTAGCAGCTTTCATATTGATTGTCACTGTGACAAGGTACGAAATGGGTAGGAAATTAAATTCCTCGACTGTACCACAAACATTCCGTATCATAAAACATACGACTTGTATATTTTGTAAATTAATTCCTAACCCCCTTATTCATAATCCTCTCTTAACTTAGCAAGCGTTTGTCCCTTTCGGTCTTATCAATGGAGCGAAAAGGACACACAATACTTAACGGCTTGCTAAGTTAGGAGACGTTTATGAACTAGGGGGTTATTCTATGCTGCCATTTATTTTAAATTTCTTATAAGACTCACTATGGCGTTCCTAAATGTGAAATCCAAAAGGCAAATAAATGCGTAATGTCATGTAATAAAAAAATAGTTCACTAAATATCATATATCGAAATGCATGGTTCGAAATGCACTTGGCTGGTTTTTTATTTCAATATTTTGTTTTATTATGGATAAAATTATCGATTATAAATCGATACCTTTTAATTTTTAATCACATATTTGTACCATAAATCAAAGATGCCTGTACTTACACACCGAATATGAGATGGTTTCTTATGTTTAATTGCATATTTTCACTTAAACTCTTTTTCTTGGCCGTCCGCATCATTGCGTCGCGATTCTTTTTCGTCGGCCGCTACGTTTTAATATCGCATCGCAAACCGCATTCCCGGTATGAACTGAGACAGGGCGCATTTACATTGAGTTCCATGTGGGGTCTCTAGATGTGGCTCATTGGCATTTCTTATAAGAATTCATATTCCTATTGGGTATTTAAAGATTCTTTTAAGATCATTAGTGATGTTATTTATCAAATACTAATGCGATTCGTGCGACGTAAGCGCCATTCACAATAAAGTCCCTATTGATAGATAACTTCACCTATGTTCTCTATTTTAATTAAAAATTAAATAGGTAGGTTGTTACTAGCTTAGCGGTGAACTAGAAATGTCGCCGTGTCTCTTTTATTTACATAGGAGCGCCGAGCGATTATTTATTATTCGTTTTTATGGCTGAGCTATCAATCGCTAACTCGCGTTTGGTGGGACCAGTGCAATACGCAAGATTAATAAAAATAAATAAATAAATAACCCTCGATATCGGTTTGAACAAAATGACTCTTCCAGTAACGACTCTATATTATCTGTACAGTCCCCGCACAGGAGCTTGGACACGAAATTCGATTCATCGCTTGAATCTCCGCCTTATCAGCGATATAATCGATCGACGCCCATCCAAGCCATCATTGTACCTACTCTTCAACCGAGAACAGTTGACTGCCGAGCTCGTTGACAACTTGAGACTTGACGCAGCTGGATGATTTCGATCTTGCTGGATATTTGTCTAGTCAGAGCCTTATTTACGTGCAACACCGAATACATAAATAAAAATATCAGATTTCATGTTACGTTGGTTTAGCATAATAGCATTCACAAAGTCATTAGTAATTTTTTACTGGTTGTTCTTATATTCAGAGTGAAAAAATGTTGTGCAAAAGTGCTACATTAGACTGCCTATTACTGTTTAGGGTATCTATTTAATCACAAACATGAACTATGACGTACTTTTCTTTTGTATACCTACTATCAGTATTTCGATTAAACGAGGAACAAGAACATATTAAAATCCAATTGCAATGTGAAAATTATTCATATTTATTTAACGATGCTTGGGCAAGATATAACTCGGCAATAATTATATATGTCTAAGGGCTCTAAATAAAAGCCTCCCAGTCAGCATTGTAACGGGTAAGCATTACGATCTCATAAATCCAGGGGAGACAGCGCCAAACGAGACGTTCCTATGTGTCTTAGTGCCGACAAACATTGGTTCATTGGACGAATGCTCTTAATCAACTCGCAGACAGTACTCTAGATAAATGGGTGATGAGACTGCTTCGGCACAAAGTTCTGACCGAAGTTTATTTATAACGACTTAAGAATATTTTGAAACACACATACGAAGTAATATGTAATTGTTTTCATACTTATAGTAAAATGTCTGCTAATTACGTTTATTCCAAGTTACTCTCTACATCCACATCTCTTTTATTGTCTTGTATTGTATTCTGGACATTTTCCGCAACTCGACATCAAACGTGCCTATTTTGCGTGGTGCCAATACAGGCCCAATACTTGTTGGAACTTCTCATACACCCTTGAATTTATTCGCAGAATTATGTAGGTTTCCTCACGATGTTCTCCTTCACCGTAAAGCACTTGTGAATATCAAATGATATATCATACAAAGTTTTTTAAACACGCCCTTACGGGCCAGGGATTGAACCCACCACCTTTGTGTAGCAGCCGTGCGTTTTACCACTCGACCACAAGCCCTTTTTATTTAATCTCCTATTTCGTACCCATTTAACTTGAGATGGGAATAAACAACCTGATATCCATTCTCACTAGACAATACTCCAATTGCATATTGACCATGGGTAATTTGATCGAATGTTTATTTTGCATATTACAGTAGGTAAGTGAACGCGAAAGAACAGCCTAAGAATTATTATTACAAATATAAAACTACTTATATTAAATCTATAAGTTCATAATTTATTAGTCGATGTCTCATTTAGTAAATAGAGTAGGTATAGTAGCAGATAGTCAAAATCGACGGCGATCTGCAATTTAATTTTAATTCAGTGTTAATGATATTAGCTCTTGAGAGCTAAGAGATGGGTCATTGTCAGATTAAGGTTATCGTCTTTTCGGTGGACATTTGAAGTTAAGGAATATGGTACTTATTTTGGGATAAAACAATTAACGGTACAAGGTACAACTAGGTTCCCCGGTCTATATTTCTATGCAATCAAATCGTAACATACATTTATAAAAGCTGTTAACTTTTAACCACCGAGTTTTTGATTTTCCGGCTGACAATAGCCCAGATACAACCACCAATACGATTATTTGTCAGGTCTAACTGATGATAATAGTCATAATTTATGTACTCACAATTCTCACAAATAATCACAATAACTCACGCCTACTGAAATAAATATTCGCATCTTTTCGTAAAGCCCGGCTAGCTCAGTCGGTAGAGCATGAGACTCTTAATCTCAGGGTCGTGGGTTCGAGCCCCACGTTGGGCGCTATCTTTTATTTTTTTCACTAATTCTGTTCATAGTATTAACATTTTTAGGTTACATGTTTACCTAATATTTTAATGTTCATGTTCTCAAGCTCATACTAAGGTTTAGGTTAGGTTAGGTTATTTAATGATTTGTTTGAATTAATAAATACTTTCATGATTGCTTGGGGCATCGTTACCTTTTGCAATTTTTAGTTTCAAAAACTAATTACAGAATGGATCTGTGGAAATTATTGTCATACAAAAAAGGATCGCAGAAGTGTTGAAAACTTCAAAACCAGTTTGGTTTCTACTGAATATACTTATATATAGCCAATCGAAGGCGCAATCGGTCGGTCGCTTAGTACCGTTAAAGGGTCAATGGGTGGACGGACAGCTCTATGTAAAATGTTTCCCACGATGCATAGTCACATATATGCACACTTGAACTTGTCGATTGGAGACGTAATGTACTGTCGGATTTGATGTTGAATTGGCCCGGCCAACTTCCAGATATTTGTTGATATCAGATATGATATAAAAACAAGCGTAGGTACTAATCTAATTTATGAAAAAAACAGTAAACGTTAAATCGTTGTCAGTTTAGTATCGCTAATCATTCTAATTAATTACTGATGTATTAATACATTCACAGCCGATTAGGATCACGACCCTAACTCGTTATTATACCAAGTTAACATTAAGTTACCTGCGTGTATGATTTTCAATTGTATTGATAACATGTCAGAGTTCAAATTTGAACGAGTCAGCTGGAAAAGGATTACCTAACTGACAGTAAGTACCTAAATGGTTTTGATGGTAATTTCGTAAAATATATTCCAGCATAAAAACCTATAAAGTTGGTTTTCACGAAATTTTCATGCTTATAATTATGTCGTTACAAATGATCTTATGCTCGTCTAGGGAATAGGAGTCTTCGTATTGTTAGGTCCATGGTGAACTGTCCTCCTCCTTGTTTTGGAAATTATAATATACCTACACAGTCAAATTGCCTTCGCAGATCACTGCGACATTAGGTCGAAAGACCTTATGCAAGGTATCCTAACATATACGTATACAGTGTGTGGCCTTTAACACGGGAGAAAAATGAAATGACTCCTTAGACTATCAGCAATAATCCTGTAAAGGTCCCGGTGTTTCAAAGTGGTTAAGTTTGGAGATATTGTCATTCAAAGCTATAGACCTTTAGTACTGGATCTTGGCATCACGATGACGTTGCTTGTCATTCGCAAGACATCTTGATACGAATACCAGGTACGAAGTCATAACAATAATTTTGTTTTTATTTTTACACTAATTTGTTACGGTTTAAAAAAAAATTTGTACTTTTTTCAATGATTCAAAAATGATAAGTTATTGATAACTTTTAATTCAAGTAAATGAACCCATAATAATGAAAAATACATGAACAAAAAATTACAAAAAAAAAAATTTTTTTTTTAATTACAATATGTGGAAATGATTGTTGATCAGCTTATTAATGCACCGTTTAAATTTTCACCCCGGTTGCAGGCCACACACTGTATAACTACCTAATATATACAACAGGGCCAGTTGCTACACCAAAGGTGTGAAATTGTTCTTGGCAGAGTTTATTAATTCTATAAGCTTGTTCAAAATCACTGGTTGACTTATTCTTACTGGACAAAAGTTTTAGACAAATGTTACTTGTAACAGTTATCAAAACCAGGCCATTGCTTTCGCGTTACTGAATACTCGGAAACACCTACGCGTGGCCACTGTACTAATAAACTAAATAAACCTGACGGCCTACCGGCAAACATGATCGAAGTCCCTGTCACACTTACGTATAAATTTGCAAATACAACAGAGAGGCAAAACTTCGATCGTGGTTCGCGGTAAGCCGTTTGCACGCAGGTATTTATTCTATTGGTGACAATTCCTGCCATTGTAACGTCCGTTTATTTTCAGGTAAGAACTGCTGAAGCAAGAATGGTCCAGCGGCGCGTGGTGAGCTATTTATAATCTGTCTTTATTTTAACACAATTGTCAAGCCCAAATGTAGGTCAGACAAGATCTTACATGCCTGATAGCTTCGAGACAGTATTCTAAAATATCAAATACGACTACAATTGGTAGGAGAATTAGCAACTCAAAATAACAAGGTCAAAATTATTACTACTAGCGAGAAGTTAGTTCTTGACAATGTCGCTACCAATATTATCATCTGAAGTAATTCAGAACAATAAATCGACGATATTACAACGATCAACCTAGTCCAACTAAGCAACGCTTATAATTATAAACATTAATTATAATTATTATTATGGGTGTTAGGTGGCAAATTACATCCTAATATAGATAAATGGGTCAAAATTCTTTTCGTTGTCTTGTTTCATACCACTCTGTCACGCTTTTAGTCGCTGTTACGTCTAAGTACCTATATAAAAAAAATCCGGTGCACTTGAATTTCTTTTTCACACTAGATTTTAATTCATACATCAGAAATTGAAAACAAAACATCATCTCATACAAAAATCACCACTGCGTCACGTAACACGTTTTTAACGACAAAAAATAGACAATGAAGAGAATTTTGACCCAAATACATACATATACAGTGTGGTAATTAAACTCAGGCCCTAGAGGAAAACTACTTTAAGCCCTTAAGCTAGCTCATTTTACAGGAGACATTCCTTTATTTTTTAAAAGAAACAAATCTGCATTAAAAGATCGTTTTAATTATCATTTTTATTTATCAGTTAAATAATTGAAGTGTTACAAAATTGATAGTAAAATAAAGTTGATGTTACATTTAACGATTATATTTATTTTTAAGACCTTTTTTGTTAGAGAAACTTTATCCTGAATATTAATACTACCGATTAGTATAATAAAAAATAGTGTTTATTTTATTTTTATTTTAGTTGGTTCGAGTCCCGGGCGAAGCAAGCGAGTTTAAAAAATCTTTTAATGCAGATTTCTTTCTTTTCAAAAATAAAGGAATGTCGCCTTTAAGTATAATGAGTTAGCTTAAATATTTAAAGTAGTTTTCCTCCAGGGCCTGAGTTTAATTTCCACACTGTATACATGGAAACACCCAAAAACTCAGTAACAAATAACAGTCCTTATCACACAAATAAATGTCTTTACCAGGATTTGAACCCGGGACTTTCAGCTTAGTAAGGCAGGGTCACTATCAACAGTATCCACTAAGCCACCAAAGCCATTCCTGCAATTTCGGCTACTAAAGAAAATCTTCGAAGCAAACTAAGTAACTGTGTTTACTTTATAACAGAGACGTATTAAAATAAATACCAAACAACAAGTATCGCGTGTCCTGCCTCTATTGCAGTTGCGCTGCTCCTTACAGACTCGTGATTTTCTAGTCTCGGATAATGAGCTAGCTGTATTTAACTGCCATGTACTAGAAATGATTTTAATTCAATCCTGCTGAAAGTCATGACATTTGTCATGAACGTGACAATTTGGAATTACGACATTGTTGTTCGGAATATACACTATACAGTCTTATTTTACATCAACAGTGCATGTTTTTGTGAAATACATGTAAAAAAAATAGGGATGTTCCGTTTAAGGGACTATTTAGTATTGTTTACGATAAAAAAAAGTAGGTGACATATCTTGTATGGGATCAGTCGGTTCATGAAAATAATACTTTCTCCTAATCAACCTCTTTTATTTTTCTGTCCTGGCACTAGTTACGATTACGAGTTACGACTAAGTTGATTTGTATAATAGTATCTCCGTCTTAGACCGTTTTCTGACTCAAAATGATACTTGTTTGGTTTTAAACCTGCACCGTTTAAATGCGTATATGGTTAAAGTTAAACGAAACTACTTATCGTTATCCGAGTTGAATGCAAAATGGCGAACGCTTAAGTTGGATAGCGGACACCGCCGCGGGTCGGAGTGTTATTTTCATCATAAAATTACATTTCAATCTGAGCGGGGCTGCGGCTGCGCTGATTGCCGCGTTAACCGTTAAGACGGTAGTTCGCGGAAACGTCTACTCCGCTCGACTTGCTGAATATTGTTCAAATTTAACGTGATTACATTAAAACGATTCTCACTAGGCTCGTTCTGCGCGATCCTGTTATTACGAGCACTTAGTTTCCCGCTTTTAATACTATATTTAATTTTCTAAGCTCTAGCTAATGAACGCACCTGTAGGCGTTTGTTCTCTGACGATTACCATCAAGGGTACTACGAATATAAATAATAAATAATCAGCGCTTTTCAATTACAAGTGGCGCAGTTAAATCAGATTTTCATAACAGGGAACTTGTTAACGGCGAGATTACGATAAAACATTATTAACAAGCCGAGAGGCTAACGTTCAGCGTAAATGATAATCATGCATTGCCTATTTATTCTAAACGAATATTATTTTCTAGAAATACAATAAATAAATACCTACGCGTAATGTTTACCAGCGTGTTACCCCATTGCTGCTGAAGTAGTAATTTCCAAACTGATGTGAATTGAGTAAAGATACTGGAAAATGTAATTAATAACATAAAAAAACCAGGTCAATCACTCTCACAAGTCCTAAAGCATACCTGCAGCAAGCGAGTCATAACACGCGAAAGATTGAAATGAGATGATAAGCGCCGAATCAGAAATCTTGCCGAAAATAAGTATTATGAGGCGGCGGTAATTTTATAAGGGATTCCGAGGTTCGATATGCGGCCAATCATTACTGTGCCTCGGCTTGCTCGGGACGGAGCGGCTTTTTGCGAGATCTAGGGAGATAGGCGTGGGCTTAAATATGCGGGGAGGTTTGTGAGACGATCAATGCTCGAGCAGGTATCACGAAATAACACCCTCGCGCTTTATTTTACACGTGATTGCGAATTTAACGCGGCCGGACCGTATTATCAACTTGTTCCCCTTTTAAAAGATAAAACTTGGCCTGTCCGAATGATGTAGAAGACCTTCGCTGATTGCCAAATTGGATTTTATATACTTTAACATGTATGCGTGTTTAGTTGAAGTCGTACTTTATTGTTCCGTGCGTCTCGCGTCGGCTCGTTAACGCGACCTCTCGGATATTTATTGTATCCTCTTCAGAAAATACAATTTCCATCTCGAATGCCAATAAATTGTACGTTGTGCATACATTCGCATCTCCTTTAAAATAATTCTGAAATTAGCTTGTTGCTTATTATAGTGAAAAGATGGACTCTGATGAATGATACGCGCACTTGCGAGGTTAAATTTGTCGAATATATCACTTTCGTGCCTTTATTTATGTGAGAGTAATAACTGCTTATCGCGCTCGTTTCTTTTGGTAGGTACTCATTTATTTTTACTTAACTGGCATAAAAGGGGGGGTAATGTTTCCTTAATGTGTGACTCTATACTTATATGGCATTTCTTGCATGTTCTTCATCTCAATTTCCTTGACGAATTTTTAATTGTGATATCTTGTTAATGTAGGATATTTTCATTTATTTTTATCACACGTGAAAATTTTGGGTAAGTAAATCGAGTTACCTTGTATATATTATCAATTGGCCATGTTTCCATATTGTCGATTCTGTGGTGGCATATTGGCTAGAACGCTGAATATTATTCGTCTCCACACGTCTACACTGCCAACATTCATAATGTTATTCCTTTTAGGGCACAACATCACACATAATTCACTCGAGAGCCGAATGTAAACACGCCGTTTCGCGATTGTCGCGAAAAGAACAATTCAGCAAGATACAAGATAAAAGGAGGGGCGCGAAATAAATTTCTTTATAACTTGCAACCAAGTGGTATTTAATTGACGTGTCAGTGGAGTGCTGGGCCGGGCTCGCCGTGTGGTCGTGTATCGAGATCGTGTTAGTACTATGCGACTGCGGTGATGTTATCATAGAATCCTTAAACAGGACTGTTAGAACCTGTAGAATAACCGATATGCTCTTTCAGTGATTATTGACCAAAACGCTTCACTATGTTCAGACATGACAGTGAGGTTTGTACGATGTCAGCAGTACAGATTCTGTTTACGCGACCGTTTCTTAAGAGTAGGTAAAATCGCAAACTGGATCCAATCGTGGATCTAGAACTTAAATTAAAATGTGTTTTAACAGTCTTGTACCATTTGTTCAACAATCATTTGCATGCACCTACTCTTCTTTGAAGGCGGTAACGCGTGCAAACATAATTACAATAATTCGTAGTCCTTGCTGATGTGCATGATATTCGAACAGAAGCTTCACTAACAAATTCATATCTCTTATAATCTTTCAATATCGATTTGTATTTGACGATAGCCGATAGAGCAAGAATCGCGTGTGGCGACTCGCTAACACTTGATATATGGGCTTCGTAATCACGGCTTCGCTTGCGCGAGATTTATACCTCACCTGTTGAGCCAATTATTTACATTCGGAAGTCATTTCTCTCGGACTCGATTCGTTTCGTTAATGATTTTGATTGGAAGAAGGGTGATGACTTGTTCGAATAGTTACTTATACTAAGGGTAATGAAATAGTTCAATTGTAAATTCTAAGTATTCATGATATAGAACGACTAGTTTTCAACGGTATTGTGTACGAATTATCGGCGTATAATTGTAGTACCTACATTTTGTTATTCATTGAAAAAATACGATTTCTTATTTATGGTCGTTTCGGATGATGGCAGATTGGCAACAATGTAGCTGTTGGAATAATTAATTCAAGACCAGATTTTAGAATAGGATATTGAAGTGGACGTTTTGATGATATTCAAATTATCCACAATGTTAAGTGCATTTATAGTCTAACGTTTAGAACAAGACAAGACCGTCACGGTCTAATAATACAATGACAGATGTCTCTATAGACAACAAAACCATGACTTTAATATTCCCGTCTTCTTCGTTATAAACAAAGGGAAGATTTAATAACTATCCTATATAATTTGCGTGAGTGGTACTAAATTATTTGCCAGACTGGTTGATTAATACTGGTTTCAGCATGTTGTATTTACACTATTGGCTTGTAAAACGGCGTCGATATTTTTTCAAGTCTGCGTAAAGCTTGTAACCTATTATTTACTAAAGTGCCGGTTGCCAGTGACGATAATTTGATAATAATTGTAACTGTCATAGCGCCACGTCGGCACCTGCAGTGCGAACCTTTGGCAATAAAATTCTGTCTTTCAATTCCGTAAGGTGAATTAAGGAGTATAAATTATGTTTGCACATTAACGGCGACATATTTTTGTACTTTTTCACTTGGGTTATCTTTATAATTTGTAATTTTAATTGCAAACGCCAATTTTCTATTGTAGGGTATGTTAAAGATATTGTAACCACTTCATTCCTTTGTATATTTTGTTTAAAATATTGTATTAGATTTCGCTGTTTTGAAATCCTTCTTTCTATTATTCTTTTTTTTATCGTTCTGCCTGTTTGTTTTTATAATGTGCTTATTTATAGCCTTAATTTTCAAAATCATATTTCCACTTCCGTTTATATAATTTTAATTCCCATATTATACATTATATCACATGACAGGCAAATAAAGAGGGTAATACAAATATACAGTAGTAAAGTCAGTATTTTAAAATATTGTGCCAGTGTTTAAATAAATAAATACTTACAGCAAACTACCTAACTGAAGCTCTTGTTAATTGTGTTTACTTTATTTTTATCGTTGCTATTAAATATTTAAAGAGCAACGATTAGCCAGATAACAATATTTACAATGCCTCAGCCTGTTAAAAGTTTAAAAACCTGCAGTTTGCGTTCGGAAGTAACCGTTGTGCAGATATCGGCCCGATGCTAATTGGTACGTGTCGAAACCACTACACCGACTTAACACCTTTTTCTTCGATTGTTTACCAACGCTTGCTATCTTATTTACAATAACGCTGTTTCGTTTAGATCCAAATATTTACTATGTTGTTTCATTCAACTTATTATGGTGTTTGTAGATAATTGTATACCTGTGGCAGTTGACATTAATTTATTAGTGTTCCTGTACTTATTCGTAAGTATAAACTCGATATCCTAATGTCGGTAGTAAACCTTATTCTGTGTACTTATTGGTGAAAATAAATTAGCGTAGATTTCTGTCCAAGTCGAGACATAAATTTGCAAATGGGTAATGCTAGTTAGCTACCCAGTGTAGTATTTAGTGTAGGTACTTAATTTTTAACGAGGATATTAAATTAAGCACTAATAATTACTATGCAAGCTCAAGGCAATTTATCAATAGGTACTTGAATATATTAGTCATAACTTATTTCATCCATAACACTCACTAGTTACTAGTTGATTTCGGATACATGCAAAATTGATGTCAAAGGAATTAAAAATTTGTTCCCAAGATTAACGAGTCTTTTTATTTAACACGTTTGCGCCAAATTCACCTGACGGTCTTTCAAACGAAAATCTTTATTTCCGCTGCATAGTGGTCACAATTTTGATGAATTTCACGACATGGTTGACTTGACCGCGCCGTTAAGTGATATATCTCCAGTATCTCCACGCATCTTCAACCTGCGAATGGGTCGCTTATTGCTCACTCGTTATTTTATAATTTATTTTTAATGGTCCATCGATATGCACTGACTGTACCTACCTACACAGTCGCCGGCAATTGTATCTTACGTAGCACAAATTCATCTCTTGAAGATTCATTCAACATCTTGAAGAATAAATTAATGGTAGTGTCGTAAATATATACAATTATGAACATATTCAGTTAACCCCGCGAGTTGAATAACTAGATCATACAAGTGCGACAGCAAAAATATGCGACAATCTCATATTGAGTATTGACTAAGGTTGTGTCACATATATTGTGGCCGTCATTGTATAAGATGTTTTTGCTAGTGTCTGTACCTGTAGGATTTTGTATAATAGAAAAAAATCAAAGAAAATTGTGATATGTACGACGCAATAGAACCATTTTGTTGTTACTTTATATTGTAATTATTATATTTCTGATTTTAGTAATATTATACAGGGTGTGGCCTGTAATAGGAGCAAAAAATTAAACGGTACACTAATAACCCAATAAATAGTCATAATTTAATAGTTAAAACTTAAAAAAAATTTTTTTTTTCTTTTTTTTATGTAGTTTTACTGCAGTCGACTTATACCAAAAAAGTTAAATCGGTCGTTAAATTGCTTATTATTATTTAAATGTAGAAGGCTGGAGACATTAGGTGCGTGTTCGTTATTTTTATATCTATTTACAGATGACAAGCTTTTCATTGTCGTTAACTCTAATGAGAAACAATCTTTGTCTAGCGAAGTGAAAAGTTCAATATGTCAAGAGATTAATAAGACTGAGAAATAAATTCATCACAATATCAATGAGAGTGGTACACAGGAGATGGGTATGCTTGTTTATTTAGTGAACCATTTTCTTTATGATGGAATTTATTTTGTGGATCTACTTTTATTCAATGCAATATTAAATATTCAATTCCCGTTGAGAAAATGTTGTCTCATGTCATGGGGCAATGGTCCTTACGAGGATAACCATTAGGTTTGAATTCTAGTTAGACGTAACATATCAGTGAGGATCAGCATGTTGTGACATTTTTATATAAATGAGTGCATAATATTGAAATGAAAAATCTATAATATGGTTTTTGGTCAGGCTGTATTTTGGAAATACGGTTTAGTAGGGAACAGGAAGTTAAGTCCCTAAGTTTATTTGGAGTGGTATCATTTAGAACGCGAGGGTCGGCCGTAACGTCTGGTCCCGTTCGCTAGATATGATACGAGTGATATAATTTCGCTACATGATTTGACCATCGATACATGCGGCAGATTTACAATGCGACCAGTAATTTATAGCGATGTTCGATCTAGATGTAATTTAATGTTGTTGGCGCACATAAATCAAGCTCATCCACCGCTCACACTGATATCTACGGGGCTCCGAGACTTGTTAACCCGATAATGTTGCGGGAATTTATCGGGTGGACCGTTTGTTCAAATTAATGGCTACGTAGGTACCTATATTTTTTAACTAATTAGCGAGGATTATAGCCCGAGTCGTGGGTAGTATTTGTGGCATTAAAATTCTCCTTCGAATAGCGAAGAATTCTATTTACTTAAACAGCGAGGCAATTATTTTTCAAGTCCCGAATGCATTCAAGTCCTGACTGGACTTTGGGAGGAAATAGCGTCGGGAGCTGGCTAATCGAGCGAGCGGCGTGTCGAGCAGCCAAGAATAGCCGATCGGACACTTTTTGTCGTTTCATTCCAGTGCGCATCGTTCGTTAGCCGGGAAACCAGCGCCGTAAACTTGACGGGAATGTTACCCATATTCACAAGTCGCTTGCTAGCTCTATGGTAATTTGTTGATGATTCTATAAATTACCATAGTTACGTTTTAAATAAACATTTATTGGCGATGAGGTTTTCCTGAGCAAATTGTAATACCCAAATTATGTAATTCATTTTACCGTGTCTATTCTAAATAATTATTCATAATTTTAAATAATATTAAAAA
This sequence comes from Thaumatotibia leucotreta, assembly GCA_025490895.1. Classification (NCBI taxonomy): domain Eukaryota; kingdom Metazoa; phylum Arthropoda; class Insecta; order Lepidoptera; family Tortricidae; genus Thaumatotibia; species Thaumatotibia leucotreta. The sequence goes on along the minus strand of JALPQI010009726.1, from coordinate 4,249 downwards.
AACTATAAGTACTTAAGGAAAATTGTGACTTGCTGGAATTTTCACTTAGAACTTGAATGCCTGTAACTCTTATTCATGAACGCAATGGACTCAATTAAACTAGTCTCTCGTACAAGAAGAGACGATGATAGATCTTTGAGCATGCTCTGTTCCTTACAAGGAAACTTACTAATTTGTTTGCACATTACCCACTTCCTTCAAGGGCGCACCCAAGTGAGTCGATTTGAGCCGAGATAGGCAGCCCTGCCTCTTCGAGCAGATTAAGCGTTTACGCACAAAGGAAATTATTATCGAGTGCCCCGCAGTGTATATTATTTTTCTCGGAAAAGATAGATCACTAAAGCGATTTTACGAGAAATTAATTTTGGCAAAAAGACAGGGCCAGTGACCGAGGCCCGGGAATGAATTTGTGCGATCGTGCGCTCGCTACAGTTACCGATAATCACGCATATACCATTTACTCAAAGGGCAAGACGAGGTTGTAATTCAAGCGCCTTATCGATATTCTCTGTAACCGCCGGTTTTTCAACAAAATTAAAGCGAAAAACTTATAAGCACGTTCCTCGGTAATCGTGTTGGTTGTTTAAAAGTTGGAATACGTTTAATTTGAACGCGTTAGCGTGGTATGCGCGAGCGCTGGCTCCACTCCGCTCGCAGACTCGCCTACTAGATGGATTATTGAAGTGTAAAATAATTCAGTTGCACTAAACATTACTAATATTATCTTGTTTATTTTGTTTTTGCGTAATTATTTCCCAAAAGATAGACGAAGATTTTTTCCTTAACGTGGACTACTCTAGCATTAAAAATGTGAAATGATTAGGAGTCGATCTTGCCAGAAAGCACTCAGCGCTCATATGTTGGGACTGAGAGTCCCTGCAGTCAGATTCGGTAATTCGGAAGTACTCTCAACGAGGAGTTTACGTGAGGGAGTCTTTGGCCCAGTTGTCGCGGCGGTTGCGTCTGCGCCACAATTAATCCACTGTAATGCGATACCAGCCTCCTGTCGTCGGCGACGTAATGCATCGTGATTTACTCGCGCCGAACAAGCCGTTAATCTTATTACCACTTTCAATAACTTTATTATCGAACACACGCTACTACAATACCACACTGAAATATACACCTTCATATGAATGCTCAAGGATCATTTGATCTTATCAGATGCCTTATTCAAGTTAGGAAGCTTCCCACGAAATTTATATTTGTCGTCTTAACGTTATTTGTCTGCTTTACCGAAAACGGAAAGTTAATGCGACTGTAACTTCGATTAAACAGTTTAATTCATACAGTTCCCAATTTATTTAACGTTAGTATGAAGCATTGCTAGCAATATATATTACTGGTATTGTTACCAGTAGCACGAATTTTGAATTTATTGAACGTGATTGTAGACAGTTTGTCTAATTTAATAAGTTTTATGAACATAACTCAATTGAGTTATGTCACGAATACCTATTACCTACGCACGCAGTTATCGAGAGGTTTATCTCTTAATTCTACGATTATTTACTACACAACTGACTATAAATCTGTTCCACTATGCACTATTAAGCGGGATCCGAAGTCTCGTATATAGTTTATTTCAGCTATTTTAGCAATATCCGATGGGTGTTGGTCGGATTCACTAAACAGTGAATTCCAAGACATCACTATTAATCTGTTTCAATTAGGTTCATATGTTTAGAATAATAATCAACTACATGCATAGCATACTATTGACTGTAGCGTGTGAAATTACTTTTTATTCTCCTCGCAAGCCTTGGGGCTATGCTAAACTTCATTTGAATTCGACGTGTTAACCCCCGAAACGAAATATTAAGATGCAAATGACGAGTCCGGCGGCAAGACGGAAAAATGCTACACTACTGTTAAAGGATATTACCAGTGAGCGGGCGATTTGCATACATTTTCGTAATAACAACTTCCGTTTGTGTGCTGGCGGACGTGTCACGATCTGAAGGCTTTACGGTAGCGTGAACTTGCATCCGATCACTTTTATTATATACATGGTCATGGAGCAAGAATGTACTCTGTATCCTAGTACTCTGTTCACTCTTGCTCCACGATCCAAATGCCACCCTGTATAGGTGCAGCGTGTAGAAATAATATCAACCGTTTAAAGGCATAGATATCCGCTCAGCATCATGTTCTGAGGATAGGTATACTAACGTAAAACAAGCTAAAGCAATTGTCTTAACGGGAAGGACTGAAAAAAATTGATTTTGCTAATAAGAATTCTATGCTTTAAACGGGTTTTTAAAATTTTTGTTTCATCCTGTATACCTGGAGAGGATCTTTTACAAACATTTTAGTCAGATTGGATAACAGCGGGAGTACTGAAAATTTTAATATACTCCCATATTCCGTAAAATTCTGGTAGAGTAAAGAGAAACGTAAAAGCTTGACTACTTGACCAAGGTAGTACTATAAATTTGCAATTTCGTACAGGTATACAATGTATACATCCAAGGTATACATATTAATCACGCCGACAAAGTATATAGAATAAGATATAGAAATAAAATTACTCCCCTACACGTAAAGTGGGGGTAATTTATTAATTTACAAAAATCCTACCCGAGGGTATTGTTGAATAGGTCTTTTAAAAAGAAACTTTTGTCAAAGCGAATATTTTCAGAATCGTTACAAAATCGATAAAAATAAAAATAAAACCGCCTTCAAAAATTCGCCCAAACTAAAAAGTAAAAAATAATTTTAGTTCCTACTTCTTAGGATTTCCTACCCAAACCTTTAAACCTTTTATCCTATCCATTGAAATAAAATATTATGGCTAGGTATCCTAGCCGGTGCCAAGCCAAATACGTTCATAGGTATATATTAGATAGATATTTGCAACTTACTGTCACTCCGATTATGTTTTTATCAACAGAATGATCTACCTCAGTTATTTTGATGAAAGCATAACCGGAGTGACAGTTAGTTACAAAGCTCTATCAAATACTCGTACAGTCATATACTCGCGAAGTGAACATATTTGGCTTGGCACCGACTTCTAAGAAATCTGTAGGATACCTAGCCATAATATTTTATTTCAATGGATAGGATAAAAGGTTTAAAGGTTTGGGTAGGAAATCCTAAGAAGTAGGAACTAAAATTATTTTTTACTTTTTAGTTTGGGCGAATTTTTGAAGGCGGTTTTATTTTTATTTTAAAATATTTTATTTTTAGCTTTTTAGTAGTGTAAAATCGTTATTTAGTATGCTCTAAATACTTATAATCAGAATGTACTGCACTGTAATAGACCAGAAAACCTGAACTGGATAACTTAGATATTCAAAGAATTATCCCATTATCAAGGAGATATACCAATGTATATCTCCCAATGTGTAGATATACATTGGGAGATATGTATGCATCTTGATGATACAATTATCATCAGCAGGTATGAATAATTTCAAAGATTATAGGTAACAGCCTTTTAGCATGCCTATATTATTTAAAGAATCACTAACCGCTAACCAACATGTCATAACTACTAAGCAAACACTTGGATAGATCTCGAAAATGTATGACAGTTGTTATATTCAAAGAATTATCCTCGAACTCCTAATCGTTAAGGAGTTATACCTTTCGTCATCAGCTCACCAACATGAGACTATGACCACCTAAAGGCAAATTCTCAAATAGCTTCGAAAATACGTGAACTATGTTATATTTAAAGAATTATCCCCCAACTCCTAATCTCCAAGTAGTTGTACCTTCCATCATCAGCTCACCGACATGAAAGGATGACCACCTAAATGCAAATACTCGAATAGCTTCCAAAATACATGACATATGTTATATTTAAAGAATTGTCCCCCAACTCCTAATCTCTAAGGAGTTGTACCTTTCATTATCAGCTCACCAACATGAAAGGATGACCACCCAAAGGCAAATACTCAAATAGCTTCCAAAATACACGAAATATATTATACTTAAACAATTATCCCCCAACTCCTAATTGCTAAGGAGCTATACCTTCCATCATCAGATCACCAACTTAAAACGTTCATGACTAGACGCAAATACTTGATTAGTCTTCGAAAATAAATGAATAATGTCATGTGTGCCTACAACATTTGAAGAGTTCCCTCGATTTCTCCAGGATCCCATCATCAGATCTGAATTCGGTGACAATGGGACCAACTAGAAGGTATACCCTTTCAAACAAAAAAATATTTTTTCAAATTGGTGCACGCGTCTTCGAGTAATCGGGGAACATACATAAAAAAAAATTCCTCCT
>JALPQI010009725.1:0-30503 GCA_025490895.1 Thaumatotibia leucotreta | reverse complement strand
TTTCCCGCTTAAACGGCCTTGGTGTGTAATCTACTATATCATTACATAATTATGAGTTATGACCCGTCGCCCTGCCGCAAGCTTCCAAGTCCACAAATTTCAAGGATTTTTCTCTGTCACTCTAATAACGCCTACGTTGGTGTCACATTATGTATATTAATATTATATTATAATACCTCTACGATCTCTCCGATCTTGTACTTGGCGAGGATGGTGATAGCGTCGTCGGAGTGGCCGACATCTTGGAAGGCTTTCGTGGCGTCGGTACCCGCTTCTCCCAGGATCTCGGAGTCGCCTCCGGGGTGCTGGACAATCAAAACTAAAGTTGTAATATTATTGAAAGATGTGGTCATGAAGAGAAATGTTGGAACTTTTGTGAATTGTGAAAGAAGTTTCTATTGTTGATACGAGACATACGAGTATTCCGTATTAAATCATTCCATATCAAAAATGTAGAAGAAAATGTTTATTATTATTTCTTTTATTTCACTTATTCCTTTGACTAGGTTTTTTACAAAAGTAAAATACAAAAAAACACAAAAAGTACGCTTTCGTCTATAGAAAATGGTCTTTTAGTATGAGATCCCGTCCGCTTTCTACACTCTTGCGCATGCTTACACGTTTCATAGTAAACGGCCTATTTCATTAAATGAAATGCGTACGCACGATGATAATGATGCATTCCATGAAAAAGTCTACAATTGTCCCGTACGAACTCGGCTTTTCTCAAAATTGTTGGTTTATTGAAGTTCTCTCTCTGGATCAGAGGAGTCAAAAATTGCTCAAAAATATATTAATAATAACTAATAACTCGAGAGAAAACTCAAATTATCTGAATATAGGTACATGCGTTTGTAGGGGACAGTCCATGGAATGCTCCTAATTATGTGTTTTTACCTTGAGGTATTGAAGTATCACTGACCATTTATAGAAACATCGTTGATGATGCTGCTGCCATCGTCATACTAAGGACACTACTTAAATGCGTCATCATTTATTTACCTCCCAATGCGTCCATAACGTAATGTTAATAGGAAATGCCTACGTCCAGCAGTGGACTGAGACCAACTGATAATCATGACTGACAATGATGAAAAGTAGGATAGGGGCAGAAAGCTTATCTACTGAGATGCTGTGGCTGTGACAACATGTCACAACTCTTATTTTAAATAATAGACTATACCTGAAAAATCAAAGCACGTGAGATGGTTATACATGGCAGTGTAGCATCCTTAATCTTAGGCACTAGTCTCACCGCGAGCTACTAAGCTATGAACTATGAGCTATAAACACGAACAAAAGAGACACGGCGATACTCGCCCGGCGGTGATAGCTGATAGCTGGGCGAGTATCGCCGTGTCTCTTTTTTTTATGGGAGTGGGTATCTTTTGTTCGTGCTTATAGCCGATAGTTCATAGCTTAGTAGCTCGCGGTGAGACCAGTGCCTAAATGTCGCCGTCTTTTTTGTTCACACGGCTGCGCTTATCTTTTGATTGTTTCTTTAGCCGATAGCTCATAGCTTATTCGCTCACGGTGGGCCAAATGCCTCATGTTATTTATGACATTACCAAAGGTCAGGAAGGGTGAGGTATTTGCCTAACTAACTTACGTCAAATTAGTATGAAAATAGCTTACCCTTGTCGACTATTGGCCATTATGATATAATGCCGGCATCGATTGGGCACTATGTTACCTGAGGTCGAGGAAAAGGTATTTTCCACCCGCTATGAAACCTCAAGTCGTTCATAGATGGGTCATTGTCCGATTTAGGTTATCGTCTTTTAGGTAGGACATACCTGAAGTTAAGGAATTCCTGTACTAATTTTGGGATAAAAACAATTGACGGTACAACTTCGTTCGCTAGTCTACAGCCCTTTGCAACAAAATCGTAATGAAGATTTACAAACTGTTCACTTTTGACCACCGAGTGGACAACTTTTGTTTTTCCGACTGACAATAACCCAGATATCTTAGACATGAAAATTCTATGACAAAAAATACGAAAGCCAACGGAAGCTAAGGCGAGAATCATATCACTATTCATAATATTCACGAATACGAATACACACACACACAGGATGTGGCTGGTGACGTCATAAACGCAGTCCTTGTACAGTTGACATCAAAGATATCATTACGGTTTAGTTTACGGTCAAAAATAAATTTACACGACTTTATTGCCTTGACATTAAGGTCGTGTAAATATATTTTTGGCACCTAAACCGTAACGATATCTTTGACGTCGACTGTACTTGTAATATATCCGCCCGTCTGTAGTGTCCATGCCATTCTATGGTAGTTTTTTGTAGATGTTGCTAACAATGTAAACACATAGTTCAAAGAAATATCCATAATGTAGTAGTATTTATTGTTTCCATGGTTCAGGGTAATCTAATGGTAGGTTGATTAAGTAGCACATAGATTTTGTAGTATTCAATGAAGTACATTTGGAAGATTCCGATAATCGCCACACTGGGCAAGCGGATTGGCTATCGCAGTAATGTGTCCACTATGATGACGCTGCTGCCCATCATCAAACTTCTATCAAAGAATGGTCAGTGACACTTCAATCCCTTAGTCGACTCTTACGACACTCGCGGGAAGAGTTGGGGTGGTGACAAATGTATTTTTACTGCCGTCATCACACGGCCTACACACACACACAAACACACACACACACACACACATACCGTCAACGTAGCTGGTGACGTCATACACGGAGTCCTTGTAGGTACACAATCCAGACGGTATATCCCACAAAACAGAAAAAACGTTATTTTTGTTCTGTGGTATATCCTCTCATCTGTATTATCAAACCGCGAGACTTCCACTTGTATTACAAGTTACAAGCGTTCGAGAAACGGGCCCCAGAAGTAAATTTGAAAGTACTGTTGATACAACAAATGACACAACATTTACCAAGAAAAGAGTTATTTATAGATGTAGTGAGTGATGAATTAATCTTTTGTCTGGTATTCTACGGACTTAAACTACCTATGAACATATGTACCATGAATATAACTATTAATGTATCCTAGATTGACTTATACACTGTTGTGTCAATAGTACTTTCAAATTAACTTCTGATCGCGGTTTGATAATAGTATCCGTGCTACACACACATACACACCTGGTCGACGTAGCAGGATGCTTAGCCAAGTTGCCAATCGCTAGCGCTTAGTAGAGTATCGTAGTTTTCCCTCTCTGTCACTCATATTAGTGCGACAAAGACAGTTAGCTGCCTTTAGCTTACGATTGACGATAAAGTAGCAGTTGGTAACTTGTCTAAGCACCCTGGTGTTACCTGGGTCACGCTACATACCGTAGGTAAACTATGTAAACATGAATTTTCTGGCGTAAAACACAAAAGTACATAGTATGCAAAATTATGCTACAAAAGTAGCATAATTTTGCATAAAACTAGATTGGCACAAACACACACACACACACCTGGTCGACGTAGCTGGTGACGTCATAGACGGAGTCCTTGTATACAATCCAGACGGGCGCGCCAAGCTTGCCGTTACGCGCTTGCACGTCTGCTAGTCTGTATTGTGTCTGCGCCATTTTTGTTGCTATCACTGTAAGGGAGTTGACATCTAATTAGTGTTTTGAGAATATGACTTTAAACGGTATATTTACTGTGTAAATTGTGATTATTATTGAGCACCCGATATTGTTGCATTGTTGCAAATGCCTTTTTCATGGAGTAGCATGATATAAGATGGCATTTGATGGCATTTTGTCAGCCTCCGTAGCCTAGTTGGTTGTGATCCTGCCTAATACGAAGCTGGAGGTTCTGGGATCGAATCCCGGCAAGAGCATTATTTGTGTATTTATTTATCACAAATATTTGTTTCAGGGTCATGGCTGTCTATGTATTTAAGTATCTATATGTATCTATCTATTATATATATATCGTCACCTGGTACCCATATCACAAGCCTTAATTGAGCTTACAGTGGGACTGGGTCGATTTGTGTAAAGATGTCCAAAAAAATATATATTTTTTTTATATGCAACAGTGACGAAATATCGGGTGTTCAATAATCACAATTTACACGGTAGGTAAATATACCGTTTTAAGTCATATTCATAATGTAAATTACCATGTAAGCTTAAAAAACTTAACTGTGTTTTAAGAGCCTTTTTAGTCAAAAGTTCCATTTTGTTGTTTACCTCAAGGGAGAAATTTGCTTAAATCTCTATAAGATTTATCTATCTAAGTATCATTAAGCTCAGTGACAAAATTCTGACAGACGAGGAAAAGCGCTCACAATTTTACAAAACACGGTTTAAACTAGGTAATATTTTTAAAATAGGGATGATGACTGTAGTTAAAATAAATTATTTTAAATTATGCACGACATAATACACGAAGAAATTATTACTAAGATGTAGATTGCAGTATTTTTTGTACAGAACTTCTATTTAATAAATTGAAAAGAACTTAAAAGAGTACACAAACGTGACGTCACTTTTGAGTATTTCATCAGACAGTTCGAAAAATGATGCTGATTTGACTTGCCAGTCATTATCCCTATTCGACATAAGATTCGAAGTTACTATGTTTTTTATTCTGACACTAACCAAATATACTTTGAATAGTTCATGAAAAATATAATAACATTTTATTTGTAATAATATGCATACAATGTATGTAGTCAGGCAAAATAACTTTATATTTAAAAGTGGCGCGGAAATATATTTTTTTCGTAATAATCATCTTTTTAAGTTGGTAAATAATAGAACCAAACTTACCGTCATATATGACCGACTCCGCAGACAGTGTTCGACTGATGTGAGCGATCGCAAAATCCTTTATCCGATAACGAATCGATGACGAGAGGTCTATACAAACTTATAAAAAGTGAGTTTAATTTGATATTATGTTCCTGAATCTTTTTTTGTGATGAGATTTTTGATAATTAGTCAATCTTGACAACTATCAGTGCAAAATTTTGAAACCATTTTTTTTTGTTTTAGACGTATACTAATTTAAAATGATATTAGTAAATGTATTACATCATCTCATAAGGTCCACCATACCTTTTCTTTAAATCCTTCTACTTCCTTCATTACACAGCTTTATTAATAGTGGTGAATTTAGTTTGTTTGAAGTGGAGTGTACGAGTACATTGTAATGTACATTGGGTCTAACGAGGTTAAGCTACATTTCAAACGTTAGTGAAAAAAGTCTTTTATCTTTGGTACCTACTAATTTAGGAATTTTCTTCTCATTTTTCAGAGAATAAAGCAGAAAAAGAAGAAATAGTTATTTGTTTTACTAGGGAGCAAAGTGATTGTTTAACTCTCGTGCAAATATTGAAACCCGAGCAAGCGAAAGATTCCATTTGAACCACGAGCGCAGCGAGTGGTTCATAAAATGGAATCTTGAGCGATGCGAAGTTTTTAAGGCACGAGAGTTGAACAAGCTTTGCTGCCGAGTGAAACACAACATTTTTCACCACACTAAAGCACAGCCTTTTACAACAAAATGTGGTATTTAATTTGGATTTTAGCATGTTGAATATAATATTATGAAAGGTTCATGTACATATGAATCTGTTTGAAACTATTGAGTTTTCGAACGTACTGTCTAGTTCAAACGTCAAAAAGCTTATTGCACTCTCAGGCCGTATAAGTTATTGCTTTAGTCTACCCAGAAGATAAAAAAATTTTACTTTAACCTCTAGAGATTAAAACACAGTTTTGCGCTCTGAAATTGAAGGCCAAACAGCGTGTTTACGAGCAGTGTGGTGAAAAAAGTATTTATTTTACACACTTTACTATTTATTTTACTTCGCTGCAAACACATTAAATGCAAGATAAACAACGATATGTACACACTTTACCTAAACATTTGAACGTCAATTAAATATAAAATCAAAGAGTAAATGCCACAAAATGACAGAACATAATATATCTCTAATGTCCTTCTTCACCATATCTTTGAACGACAATAATCAACAGGTTGGTACCTACGTTTTAACTTTTTGTGGAGTTATTGAGTGCTGTTAGTGCTACGAACAAATAAAACATGGAAGCCGCACGCCATACTAAATTGCTTTTCAAAAACGGTCCCGAATTTTAGTTGACAAGTGTCACCCTCTCTTCAATGCATTACGGTAACGAATTTGAATATCAACCTATAAAAACTTAAACCGCCATTTAAAAATAGTTCTGATTGATCCGTCAAAGTTTTGATTGGCTTTATTTTATAAATAGGGTTAGGAATTTTGGTGGCATTAGGTGAACAGAGAACAGTGGAGTCGTTGCCGAAATTGTTTATGATTGATTGAATAATTAATTAATCAAAAATAATACATAAATATATATAGGTATTCTTTTTAATAGGGTTTCGCCCATTTTAAGTATTAAATAATTGTATTAATATTTGACTACCTATGAAATTAAGTTCAATCATTTTTTTATAATATATATTGCTTATGTTAATTATATAATATTTATGAGCTTCGAGAAAACTAGAACATTGAAAATCAAATAAATATAATTCTCATTTATCAACGTTTTTATTGAAAATTAATATTTTTCTAGATTCTCAAAAATAAAATTCATGTTATTTGTTTAAATTCATTGATAAATCCAGCTTGAACTAAACACTATTTCGCTATTATTTTATAAGTTAATCATTTATTCAAGTAAAAAAATTTTAATGCCACCAAAATCCTAACCCTATTTATAAACATTTGTCAAAGATGTTGCGCGAAGTTGTTGTTGTTAAGAAAAGCGCTAAGTTCTGCCCATATTGGCACAATTGAACAATTGTTTTTGGGGGCATTTTTGAGCTGCCGTTAGATGTTATATATGGTCGCAGTGTTAGTGATTCAGTGTGGTGCGCCTGCTTGCCGTATTCAAATCAAATCGATATTTTAGAAGTTTTAATAGGCGACCATCGATAACGGTTCAATTGCCGATTTAGATAATTTCGATTTTACGATAAGATAATTTAAAAACTGGAAATAAGTACTTCGCTGCAGTCTCATTTTCAAAATATCTTAAACTTTTTCTCAACTTTTTTTAGAGTTCCGTAGTAAAAAAGAAACTTATAGTTTCGCCATATCCGTCTGTCCGCAGCATAATTCATCATTTAGTTAATAAATAATTTGATTTGTGTTTTCACAATTACTTCAAAATAATTTGAGTTGTTCCACAAAAATATTAGTTATTTTACTTTTATCATCCGTCACGAATAAATATTTCTTTCGTTTTTATTCATACATATGTAGGTACCTAAACCTAAACTACAGAGGTCCCAAAGATACATTGTTTACATTACCTACGTGTCTTTTGTAGAATTAATTCGCAAAAGTGAGGTGACTTTTACATAACTTTAAGTGAAGGATAGAATCTAATTAATTATATTGATTGATGGCTGATACCACAAATAGGTATGTACAAAATCACTATTCGGTTGAATGATCACACCATTAGCATTTTACTTATCGTTTATTTTATCTAAATTATGATTATATACAACATGAAAATACCGTACTTAATGTATGTCATTGGAATTTATTATTTTTACCGACTTTTAAAAGGAGGCGTAATGTTCGTCTCTGTATTTATATTTTATTTTCATAATCTGTGCACCTGTATAAAACGAAAAATATATAATCAAACCTTATAAAATTGCATTATTTTATAATCACGCATCTTGCATTATTTAAGTTAAGATTATTGACATTTATGAGTATTAACGTAAAAATAAATCTACGAAGATCAACGCAGATGTCGCTACTGGGAACTGTACCTTGTTTACGTCTCGTGTCAAGTGTGTAGTTGCGATTTTTTCACAAAAGATTACGATTTTCAAGTGAAAATGTACTCTTTTATGACTGTACGCGAGCTTCAAGCTGAGCTTCGAAGGAGAAATGCGACAGTGGCTGGAAAAAAGACTGATTTGGTACAAAGGTAATTAATTAAAACATTTGAGGTTATGTTACATATTTTTAGTGTTAATTTCATGTTTTTACACTCAAGTATGTATTTTCTTTTTAGATTGGAGGCATATGATCGAAACCAAAACTTTGGTGCAAACCTGGATGTTCAGGAAGACCGTTCGTATGCGTGCCCACCCGCTGATACTTTCAGGGATATTAACGCTGATTCGCCTATTCCCAATATCAGCAAACAGGAAATACAGGAATACTTTCAAAGGTATGTTCGTAAATTTGTTTCTTAGCTGTTCGTACTTATTTACTGTTATTGAATATTCATATAAAATATCTCTCTTCATTATTTTCCTACAGATACAACACTCACCCGAAAGGACAACTTCTTTACGAATCTCGTCATCTTGTGACGGCTCGTTACTCGTCCGATGGTACGTACACCTATTTACGTGGACAGTGCAAAGCGAGCATGAAGAGCCTAACGTATGTTGTGGACGTGAAAGTCACTCAGGAAGGTTCTATAGAAGAGTGCCACTGCGAGTGTGCTGCAGGAAGCGGTACAGAGGCAAGTTGCAAGCATGTTGCTGTTTTGTTATTGGGTGCTCATGATATTGTCAACAAAAACTATATACTACTTCATCAAGTTTGCACTCAACAGCTGATGACATTTAAGAGACCTAAAAAGGTTTTTCAAAAATCACCCTTTTGGTGCACAAAACTTACCCACCAAAAGGATGAAGAGTTGTAATTACGATCCTCTCAAAGAGGAAGATATAATGTGTAATTACGAAGATTATGTGAGAAACTTGGCCATAGGTTATGGAGAAACATCTATGCCTATACTGCAAACGTATGATTAGATTAGATTAGATTCATTTATTTCATAAAAGAGAATTACAGGTTAAATTTACATTAATGTCAAAACTAACAGAATTTCTCTTATGATCGTCAATAATATTCAAAAATAAAAATAAAAATAATCAATCAATATTCATATGTAACAACTATCAAATAAATTAATTATGTTATATCTCCCAAAAAGAATCGTCAATAAACAAAAAATAAAAATACTATTAATATTATTAATAACAAAAACAACAATTTACAATCTAAATTACAATTTTAGTCTCCCAAAAAGAATCGTCATAGTCAACCGGTAAATCCTCATGCAATTGAATGGGATCACTCATACAGTCAGGAGACTGCACAAGAAAACTTGCTAAAATATTTATATCTTAAGGATATCACTCCCGAGCAGATAAAGGAGGTTGAACAAAAAACTAGAGGACAAGACACATCTTCAGAATGGCATGAAATGCGGTCATGCAGGATTACCGCTAGTATGTTTTATAATGTGAGCCATAGCACTCATATCGGTAAAAAGGCGATAATAGAGAAGATTCTCTCACCAAAGCCAGTGTACACAAGAGCTGTAACTCATGGAAAGATTCATGAACCCATAGCTATTCAAAAATATGAAGCAATGTATGGCTTAGATGTAGAGAAATGCGGATTATTTATTTCCGATGAACACCCATTTCTTGCCGCCTCACCAGATGGGTTACTTGGAGAGGACACTGTCATTGAGGTCAAGTGTCCATATGCTGCAAGACACAGCATTATAACTGAGGTTACAGTAGCATATCTAGAAAGGATCAACGGTAACTTACATTTAAAAAAAAGGCACCCTTATTATGCTCAGATTCAAGGGCAGCTTTATTGCAGTAAGAGGAAATACTGCAATTTTATTGTATATACCTTTCAGGACATGAAAATCTTGTTTATAAACCGGGATGACAGCTATATTAATGAGATGCTCACTGGACTGATAAACTTTTATATTCATGATCTAGAACCTGCAGTATTTAATAAATATATATGTAAAGATTATTTATCTTTAATAAAAAAACATTAAAATGTGATTAGCTTTTTTATTTCTTTTTCTTCATTATACATTCCCTAAAATTACAACACATAAAACATACAAAGAATATTTTACTGGCTATTGGAATATAACTATGGTCTAGCTCAGACTTCAATATTTTGTAAGTTTTTGTCAATCCAATAATCCTTTCTATATGGACACGTTTACTTGCAAGTTCTCTGTCTTTTATGATTGACAAACCTGGCAACTGAGACTTTCCTTTTAGAAAAGTTGGTATTTTTACTGTAATGTTTTTATCAGCAAACATGTCCTGAATTGTGAATCCTCTATCTGCTAGTACACTATCACCACTTTGACACTTGGACACTAAACCACTTCGTTCAACTGTTTGTCTGTCACTTATAGACCCCGCATATGCTTGAGAACAATAGGATAGCAATCCACCTGGTGTTGCTCCTACTAATACTTTAAGAGTATTAGCGTGTTTATAACTACTCCAAGAAGCTTGCTGAGATGTAGGATTTTTTGGTTTCTGAACAGTTATTTCAGTGCCATCTAATATGACTCTCACATTTTTATCATATTCTTTGAAGTGTTTTGGCATGTAGAATTGAGTTAGTTCTTTTGTAGGCCATATATTTATTCTACTCCAGAGTTGGTATATAAAATTTATCCATGTTATAAATATATTTGACACAGTTGTTTCACTTATGTTAAAAAACTTGCTAAGCTCGAAAATGCACTTATTCTGTCTTAGTTTCATCAAAGTAAGGAAAAATTGGTCCTCAGTAGATAGAGTAGTAACATTGCTGCCGAAGTATCTGATCTTGTGTGCCATCGGACTAAGTGTCGAGTAGACAAAATGAAATTTCTTGTATGTCTCAAAGCCTGTATAGAATAGTATGGATTTATCATCATTTTTGTACCTGTTTATTGACCCATATATGTCCTCATGGTCTACTTGAACACTCTTTGATAAATGCTCTGGATCTGTTTGTGCCTTTTGAGCTGGTACTGCAATTTCCACAGTGGTACATATTTCTTCTCGCCCTACATCCGGAATAATGTGGCTCACTATTGGTTCTGTCACTGTCCTCTGTTCCGTTAGTTCATTATCTTCCAAAATAAGCTTTCTTTGACTTCTTTGTTCATAACGTTGTTGACGTTCTAGTGCTGCGGGCGTTACCTCTGCTTTTTTGGTGAAACAGAATATTGATGGCACGTCAGTTTTTTTTAAAAACCTCGCTAGTGGAGCAGCATCTGAAAATTTAAATAAGGTTTTCAAGTGATATCTAGCCATGATTCTTTTGTTGGAGCTGATGGAGTCTGCAGCAAGGACAAGTGTTGGGGGGGTTTACATATTTTAATTTGTAGTTATAACTTTACTCACCTGTATATTTACTTTTTCCAAAATAATCTTCTTCTTTAAAATGCAGTGCACATAATCGAGCTGTATTACTTGCCCTAAAATTTTTGATACGCAGAGCATTTTCCCAACGTTTTCTGCGTATGGGGTCCTTAGGAAATAAGTGAACTCCTCTGCTTTTGCAATTCGGTGCACTTCATTGAGGCATTCTTGAGAAAAAATGCAAAAGTTTAAAATTACTTATAAAAAATGTATGTGATTTGACAGTTCTTATGTCAATGGCGGGTACAGTTCACTTATGCGACATCTGGCGGGATAAAATGTCAGTTTTCCTCTTAATTCAGCCATATTTGTTTTCATTTTTTTTCGTTTTCTGCTTGTGTACGATATACTTTATTTTTGACTGAATTGTCATTTGCAATGTGTACCGATAGACAATATCCTATTTACAGCACTAAAGTAAGATTTACAAATCGTGATGTATGTTAATACCATGGACAATTTTGTTAAACAATTTTTATTTAATATTTTCTTCGGTTACCGCGAGGATTACACATGAAATAAAACTATGAAAAATGTATTTAACACGTTTCCTCCATGACATAATATGTTGGAAAACCCAGTTTACTCACGCTTATCTGTTATATCTTATTGATAATATTATCTATTACGAGTCATCCTTACATTGACTCACAAATTCCTTTCACAGAAACTTGTCAGCAGAAAGAAATGCGAAGCAATGTTAGTTATACGAGAAGGTGGAAGGTATATTGAAGGATTAATATATATGCAGAGTGTTTTTTTATATTTCTGTTAAATTGGACAAGTAAGCCAAGTAACCGGGCCATTAATAGAAATTGCCTGGTATATCGGCTTTTTTAATTCTGAATTTTTTTTTGTGTTTTTATACATAATAATTGTAATGGCAAGTGTGAGAGAACCTTAAAAATAAGATCTCAGGTGATTGACGGCACCTGTCAAAATAAGTAAAGCCGCGTTTTCACTTAGTGTTATGAGCGAGCATTAGTTCGTTCTTGGGCAGATGAAAACAGGATTTCAGATCATTAACCTTTTTTTTAATAACTCGATAACAATAAGACACTCATTTCTTAGAGAAATTGTTTTTCTTTTACCTAAATAAGCTTCCCTTTCATTTAATGGAACTCAATAAAAGCAGTGTATATGATGGCTAAGCATATAATATAATTATACAGTGTGTAAATCTAATACGGGCGATCAATTAAACCAGGCATGGGATTCATTAGTGTAATCATGGATTACAAGGTTTTTTTAAAGTTACTCTTAATTATGACCCCACATAATTTTTTTAAGATTATCGGAGCAGCAATGTAGGTACGAACATTTGTTATTGTTGACATGGCAATTATGTCATCTGCTTTTGAAATTAGCTGTCAACGAGTATTTAACTCGCGTATGTTGCTCTACATTGCGCGCCGAATTATTTTGTATGGAAAAATTTGTTGCTCTAATTTTAAGTAAAAGTTATTTGAATGTACTTATTATGTCGTAAACTAACACCC
The DNA here is from genome assembly GCA_025490895.1 of Thaumatotibia leucotreta. Classification (NCBI taxonomy): domain Eukaryota; kingdom Metazoa; phylum Arthropoda; class Insecta; order Lepidoptera; family Tortricidae; genus Thaumatotibia; species Thaumatotibia leucotreta. The sequence goes on along the minus strand of JALPQI010009725.1, from coordinate 17,795 downwards.
GTTAAGAGCTTCGCCCGTATTAGACTTACACCCTGTATATGGTAGCTCAGTTGGTACAGTGGTGAACGAGATAAATATCTAGGACCGAGAGATCGCGAGGTCAATAAAGAAGGATGGAAAGAGTGCTGAGAGTTTTCAATTTCATACTTTTTTTTAATATTTTATTTTTCATAAACGCTATTATGTGCCGTGTGGTGACGGCAGTAAGAATACATTTGTCACCACCCCAACTCCTCCTGCGGGTGTCGTAAGAGTCGACTAAGGGATTGAAGTGTCACTAACCACTATTTAATAAAAGATTGATGATGGGCAGCAGCATCATCATAGTGGACACATTACTGCGATCGCCAATCCGCTTGCCCAGCGTGGCGATTATGGGCATTTACCTCCTAATGCGTCTATACGCATAAATAGTTAATAGGAGAGGCCTACGTCCAGCAGTGGACTATCATAGGCTGATGATGTGATGTGAAACGCTATTACGCATCTTGGAATTTTTTTATTAAATTCAGTTAAGACCCACTGCAAGCCCTATCAAGGTGTATGTTGTGGGTGCAACTGCAACGGCGATGCAGAAAAATACATAGAAAACATAAATAACTGCGAAAAAAATATTTATGTTAATACACAAGGGAATGCCCTCATTGGGATTCGAACTCGGACCCTCCAGCTTAACAGGCGAGTCACTACAAACTGAGCTACGGAGACCATCAAAATACATTGCAAGACTCGAAATAAAATTAAAATTACATTTGTAGAGCTTGCCACAAGAGTTCGGGGAATCAATGTAAGGGAATTCTGTAACTTTTGAGGGTGGCGTGAATTTTGACAGAATTGCTAATGAGTTATGAAATAATTCAAAAAGTTTCGTAATGTATTCTGAAGTAAAAATACCTGTTTCTTGTAGGAGCGGGCGTTGTTACACCCTAATCCCAAGTCATTGGGGAGTATCAACTTATAAAACAGTAAAACACTCAATTAATAATTTAGCGTCCCTGGCCTAGTTAGTATCCCGCCTTCGAAGCTGGAGGTTCCGGATTCTAATCCCGGCGTGGGCATTAAATGTGTATTTATTTGTCACAAATATTTATTCCTTGGTCATGGCTGTCTATGTTTCGTTAGTTAGTATCTATATTTATCTGTCTATTATATAACTATGGACGGATGACCTGGTGAAGGTCGCAAGAGTCCGCTGGATGCGGGTGGCACAGGACCAGTCATTGTGGCAATATTTGCGGGAGCCCTATGTTCGGCAGTGGACGTCTTTCGGCTGATATGATGATGATGATGATGATATATCGTCACTGGTACTCACACCACAAGCTTCAGCTTACCGTGGGCCTTGGTCGATTTGTGTAAAGATGTCCCGTGATATTATTTAGTAATGAAGAAAAAAATGTTCTAAGCGCATATTTCATATTGATAAAAAGAACCAAAAGATTCTGTGTTGGCCTATTTGAAGGTTTTGAAGTTTTTTTTGTGAATACTATGTATTACCCGTTTTCAAAAAATTTAGTCTTACTAAGATGTTACAACTATGCAACGTGCGCGTCTTTTTATGTTCAAGTAAAATTCGCACTAAATACTTAAAAATACTTTTCTTTGATACAGATATCGCACAAATAAAATGTTTTGTTGTTTTTTAAGAATTGCAGTTGAAACAATTTTTTTTATTCAAATTTACTTTTCGTTAATGCCTACCTATTCAAAAATACTTATATATTTACTTGATTAGATGCGCACATTTTTCCGCAGTTTTCAGACCGCGACTAATTAAGAGAATAGTTTTTATTTTTATTTTTATTATTGATTTCATTTAATTTTAAACTACATAATTATATGGATTTTCTTTTGTTAAGGCAGGTTTAGTTTTATTTCATTTGTATAGATAAACAAAAAGGTAATAAGTTTACTTGACGGCCGCAACAAATAGATATTTATAAATTTATTTTCCTATAGGTATGGCAGTGCGTAATTCCTTAATTAAATATTCTACAACTGTTTTATTCTATAGCAACTACTAGCTTACATTTTTTTAATTAAACCCAAAGACGGTGTTTAATGTAACTGATACCGGTAAACTGAAATCCTAATTAACACAATCAAAGCCTAAGAAAAAGTTAGTTCTATTACTGTGATGTGATTGTATTAATGACATTGATATCAGCAGGACTCGGAGTCTTCGTAGCACGATCGGAATAAAGCGGGCTATGGAGTCGATGTTAACATTAAATATTTCACATCACATCATCAGCCTTTATCCGTTGACTGGTGGACAACGGCCTTTCTTATGCCTATGCGTATTCGGATGTGAATGTCCATAATCGAGTTGAGCAAGCGGGTTTGCGATTGCAGTAGTGTGTCCATTATGATGATGCTGCAGCCCATCATCAATGTCAGCCTTCGTAGCCTAGTTGGTAGTGACCCTGCCTATTTATTTATTTTATTTTATTTATTAAGAAGTTCAACAGCGTTTACATAAAATGAAGGCAATTTGTAACTACAGTAAGCATAGCCAATAACAGAACTCCCTTAAATTATACAGTATAAATTAATAGTCTGAGTTTGGATTTGACACTTGCGCAATCCTTAAACTAAAATAAGATTAGGATGAGATAGAAGAACAACAGGAAAAAAATAGTGTAAAAATATACGAAATATCGATTAAAAATACAGAATATACATTTTACAGAAGGTCCAACAATCTAGTTATTCCATTCCATGCTAAAGAACGAATCTCTTGAAACGGGTTTGTAAGGTGTGAGTGTGTGTGTGTGTGTGTGTGTGTGTGTGCGTGTGTGAGAACTACCAAGTAAGTGTCTTCAAGGCTAGGCTTTTAAAAGCCTTTCTTGAAAGGAAAAACATGGTCATGGCTGTCTATGTATTTAAGTATGTATATGTATCTCTCTATTATATATATCGTCGCCTAGTACCCACATCACAAGCCTTAATTGAGCTTACTGTGGGACTAGATTGGTTTGTGTAAGATGTCCCAAGATATTTATTTATTTATTTATAATGTTCAAAAAAAAGGTCAGTCAGACTTCAATCCTTTAGTCAATTCTTACGACACTCATGAAAAGAGTTGGGATGGTGACAAATAGATTGTTATGGTGGTAAGTTCAATATTTAATCAAACTGAAATTCATGCAGATAGTAAGGTTTCGTTCAAAAGTAATTTTTAAACATACTGCCTAATATTTTAAATTAAATAGTTAAAAAATAAAAAACAATCTCGACAGTACTAACAAACCGCTCAGAAAACTACCTATTATGAAAATCCTTCGCCCAGAAAAGTATCACATTAAGTGAAAGTTCAGAAAAGTATTATAAGCTCAGATTTTTTTTTAAGTTTACGTACCCTTAAAAAGCTTTCTGAGTATCATCATCATCATCATGTCAGCGGAAAGACGTCCACTGCTGAAAATAGGCCTCCCTCAAAGATTGCCACAATGACCGGTCCTGTGCCACCCGCATCCAGCGGGTTTCTGAGTAATATGCATTATAAAATAACTTTTCATTTATTATTTAAGAAAGTGGTAGGTAAGTACTTCAAAGTATCAGTCAAACATGTTTAGATGGCCAAATTAGTCAATCAGGATGAGTGTTATTTTAAATACCATGTTAATATCGACTCCATACATTGATTAGTCTGATCGTGCTATGCTATCAGTAATTGGTTGATAAGCATGTCTGCGATCACGTACGATAAATCGATAATTCAATGGATTAAGTCGTTTATCGAGTGTCCTCTAGTGTTGGATATTGTCTAGCGTTCGATGGACATTCACCTTCCAGGCAGAAAAAGTATTTTTCCTAACTTCTAAGTATTCTTGCAAAAACGTACTTTGCGCACGCTTCGCGCGCGGTAATTTCTCTTTTTGACGCACTTGCTATGAAAAAATCGTCCCTTACACGTGCAAAAACTTTTTTTAACTCGGGTGATTGTCGCCTTCGTTTCACTCGGGCTCCAACTTTCACCCTCGCCGAAAAAAAGTTTTCCCGCACTAGTTAGGAAATTTACTATTTTGCTCCTTCTAAGGACAAATTTAATATTTAACAGAACATCAAAAATAATGTCAAATTACAGGTTGAAGAAACTTAAGCCACTAACTAGAGTGTAACTACTGAAATTTTACTTAAATTCTTGAAAAAAAAAACTTAATTCAAAAAATCTTGGTATGGTCACACTTTGAATTCAGGGAATTAAGAGTTTTGATACTAAAACATATTTTTGATTTTCTGTGCACACATAAGAGATTAAGGAAATACGTTCACGTGACGTGTACTCACGTTACGTTAAAATTAATAAAAACACATAATAATATTTACACTTACTGCATAGGTACCTAATATACGATTATACCAACGTGCGAAATAAAATACAGTCTAATTAAGTAATAAAATGTTATTTTTAAATACTTTATCCTTCTCTTTGTAAACTTGCCCCGTTCATGAGATTATGAGATTCAGGTTTTATTAAATTTACAATTTGATCACAAAATTTCCGGAAACATGTGAGAACTCAAACTTAAAATATCAAAATGGTAGCACCAACCAACTGCTTTACTTATGTATTTATTAATTATAGACAATTAGTGATACTGATACCGCAAGGAAATAACTGTCAACAAAAGTTAGTTGCTCCGAATCTACGAAAGGTGCATGCAGACCAAAAGAGTATTCGCTGTTCTATCCCCCGACTCTACGAAATTCGACGTAAAAACGAAACGTGATTCGTTGATTTCGTAGAGTGGGGGATAGAACAGCGAATGCTCTTTTGGTCTGCATGCACCTTTATGAAATCCGAGAATAGCAAGTTTTTTACTGTAGTATAATATTTTCCAAGTTAAGGATATAAAAAAATCATGTTATTACTTTAATTTTATTTATAAATCCAGCTTAAACTGCCAGCCATCCGCTTATTTCATTATTGTTTTATGGATAATGGTAACGACAACTCCGACGTTCTCTGTTCAATCCAATGAAATCAAAATTCCAACTCTACATATTATTATTTAATTATTATTATTTACTATTTATTTATTTATGCACAGGAAGCTTATAGCTGATGCGTGCACAATCAATAGAGTCTTGTGTTTTCGTTTCTGTTCCTTGTAAATTCATCAAGTCTATTTTTAAAAGAGTTCACAGATGACGCACTTATCACTGACTCAGGTAGACTGTTCCACTCTTTCACCACACGGTTAGAAAAAAAATGGTACCTGGGGTTGCTAGAACTTGGTGAGCGTACAAGTGCCAATGAGTGCCCTCTCAGGTTACTATTTGTACGCCTGACAAACATATCCTGTAGTGACGGGACAGCGTGGTATCCATTCAAGATCTTGAACGTTTAAATAGGCCACCGCCATATCAATGTCATTTATTTGATTTTTTACTTAATTTTAATCAACTCCAACTTCGTAACATTATACAAGATGAAATGTGAGCCGTGAAAATAAATAGGTTTTTTAACTGTATAACAACTAACAATTGAATACTTCAAAAGTTAATAAGGTAAATATATGATAATGTTAATAATGTTAATAGGTGAATATCGATAAACTCTCGATGCATTTTACTTATTTAAATAAAACTCAAGTACTCCCTTTTGCTTTTAAAGTCAGTGACGTGAAAACTTTGAATCAGGCTAATTATCGATATATTGAAGTACTTCATATGTTGTCCTTAGGATCGGTGATAAGGGCCCATTTGTCCCCATTAATACCTTTGATGTTTTAGGGCAGGATTATTACTTTATTGAGTAAAAGAAGCTTTGAAGAATGTTTCTTATTTATTTAAATTATAAAATTGCTGGTGATTCCGCGTTCGATTCTGATTATTGTTTCCTCCGTTGATCTGTAAAAGAGATAGGTTTAGGCCGGTTACTCGTATGATTAAAACCAACTCATTTAAGCATGGATATTTATAGAAATTTTCTTCTAATTATTACGACCTCTTTCAGTCCTTGCATGTAATAAAGAGTGTTCCACCAGACTTTTCATACTTTTTATTTCGCTGCCGTCCTATGCTCAACGAAAAATGGTGACGGAACGTAAGACATGCAGGGTGGAACGGAACGACGATACTTCCCGCTACCGACTGAGTCTACCAACCATTATGGCCCGGCCACGACATTGGTCTAAGGCGACCGGCTTAGCGGAAAATCATACGTGCGAGAGGGAGTACCCATATAGGCATCCAGCTCCAACTCATGGATTTGCTCGACGCCGGTCGCCTTAAGGTGCATTCAGACCAAACGAGCATTCGCTATTCTAACCCCCTACTCTACGAAATTCGATCGTTACACAAAACGTGATTTGTTGATTTCGTAGAGTGGGGATAGAATAGCGAATGCTCGTTTGGTCTGTATGCACCTTTAGACCAATGTCGTGGCCGGGCCTTTACGATGAACTCTCAGTATGGGACCAACATCGGAATGGAAGCTTAAAAAATATGGAAATATTTTCCGGAGTCGGAGTCATATGAGCTCGTGATTGAGAATAAAAATCAAATGAAAAATTCGTAAATGTTGTTGAAAAGAGAACTTTAATTAGATGGTCTAGGTACTCGTACATACGAGTATGTAGGTTCGTACGTATACATATATTATGTAGCTAAGTTTGAATATTTATATTTGAATTGTACCCATGTCAAAATTACCTCTCTGAACTGTTACAAAACTATCATACAATCGTCGGCAACTCGAAGGTAGCGTTTCGTGGTTTCTGAAAAAAAAAACATTATGTAAAGATGTTTTGGTAAGTAGAGAAGAAAAACATTTTTTTAAATCATTGTCGTGTACATATGGACTAGAAACACCTCTATTCGAGCGGATTCTACCTAAACTTTTCTGTCGGATAAAATCATTGGCTTCTATAATGGACCTGAAATCTGAAATATGTGACATGGTGGTTGGAAACTTATATTTATTAAACCTGACTAACTGTCATATGGATATATTGACAAGACCGAAAGGGGCAAACAACTAGCGGCTTGCTAAGTTAGGAGACGTTTATGAATAATGGGATTAATCTCGTAAGGCATATTCTTAGGACAAGTGAAATAATAACCCATTGTCCTAAAAAAATTGAAATTTTACATCTACAAAATAAAATTCAAAATTCTTTGAAAAAGATTACATCACGCGTTATAAGTAAATTTTGTTGTCCTAAAAATAGGACGTTGGGCGTTGCGAGGTATACTCACATCCATAGCTCCGACCTTGAACCGGCGCATGTACACGTCGACGACGACTCTGGGCATGCGCGAGGCGCGGATGGCTGCGCTCGCGTCGCCTCCCGCGTGCTTCTTGAGTGGCTCGGGCCCTGCGGGGTGCTGTAACCGTACCATGAGTTACAAAGTAAAGGATACAAAAAACAGAAATATTTTATTCGATAGCTTTAGAAGTAATAACACAAAATTAGATTTGGATATACTAGGAAGACTTATAATTTTTTTTTTTTTTTTTTGACGTTTGGAGAGCCTTTACACCTCCAAAATTATTAATTTTATTTATTATTCTTAGCATTTAATTTCTTTGACCGTGGAGACCTTTTACATCTCCACACTTAATATTTATTTCACCATGGAGCCCATTTATCTCCTTATACCTATAGCAAAATTTTGACTTATTGGATACATAATAATGATGTATTCTGTAGCACTAGTTCACAAGACTTTTAGTTTAACTGTCTTCTGACATGAAACATTAGTTTCATATACCTTTTTATTTACTTTTTATTGACATTTGGAGATTCTTTACACCTCCAAATCATTATTATTATTATTTATTAACTGACATTGGGGACACTTTACATCTCCAAAATTATGTATTATTGACATTAGAGAATAAACATCTCTAGTTTAATTTAATATTAGAGTTTATTTTACTGTGATGTCATATTTAAATAGGTATTGGCTGTTGTCTTTTAAATAATAAGAATAGTTGCTTTGTGATTGTCACTAAATTGTTAATTTTCTATTTTATTATTATTGTTAAAATCATGACGATTAGAGACCTTTTACATCTCTAAATCTTAATATCTCTTTATTCTGACAACTAGAGGACCTTTACATCTCTAGTAGTATTAGATATAGATACTTAATAATGTTGCGAACTTGTACAATAATAATTATTTTTGTTTAATATTATGGTCCTTTATTTATTTCTGTCTTTATAAAAATGTCTATAATAATCTTTTATTTTTTATTTTTTATGTAATACATTCTTTAATGCATGTTATTTTAATAAGATGTATTATTATACTGTTTTGAAAAAATAAGTCGACCTGAGTTTCTTACTGGTTCTTCTCAGGAACGGCGTAGGGTTTGAACCAGTAGTAGATTTTATTTCTCTCATGTCAGACGATTCGAAAGTGCTTATTAATAAGCTTACTTGAATATAATTAAAAAAAAAAAAAAAAAAAAAAGAAACAAGTATGGCGGCCGAGCGTGTCAGATTTTGTACTGAAGTTGTTACTTGCCTATGATTTTAAATATGTCTCAGGCCCTTGAGTATTCATATTTTTTGTGTTGTTGCAATGAATATTACTTAAGGAGGCATTATTAATGTTTTTGTTCACTTCAACTTACAAAATTTGACGCCCGAAAGCTGCAAGCTGCGATTAAAGACGGACAACTCAGTGGATTTCACTGAGTTAATTTGACACGCTAAGTAGATACGTTTGCTTGATCTATGGTATATATGACATCTGTGAGTAATAACAATATCTACACTGGTGACTCTTTTAAACTGTTAATACACTTGTGCTAAGAGAGCACCGTTCATCCAAAGAGTAATTAGGTAATACATTACAATCTTAGGCTATGTTCTTAAGAATAAAAAATTTAAAGTAACAAATGTATCAAGTTTAACACAGTGAACATTATACATTGCAATATAATTTTAATCCTAGACTAACTCAGGGTATGTGTGTGGTGTGCGTGCGTGTGTGTGTGTGTGTGTGTGTGTGTGTGTGTGTGTGTGTGTGTGTGTGTGTGTGTGTGTTTATACGGATACGTTAGGTTTTCCTCAATATATAATGCATCCGATCTCGCTCGCACTAACATATTGGAGCGAGCGCGATGGCCTGCTTTACGTATCGAGTAAAACCTAACGTATCCTCACTATCCATCATTGTACAAATACTAAAAAAAAACACGTTTGTGACCACTGGATAGTGGTATGTGCCAATGAAATACGATCGCATTCTTCATTGCATTTATACTAGCATTTTCAATTGCTCTCACCTTTCTCTTCAAAATAGACCAGATAAAAAGTCCAAAACTCACTGCATTGGAGAAATGACATGTGAAATTCGGTTTTCAGCCATTTCTGTCATGCTTGTTATATTTGCCACGAATAAATGATTTGTATTTGTATTTGTATTTATTTGTATTTTGGTTGTTACGAGCTTTATTAGCCGAAGTTCAGTTTTGTTCTTATGTTTGCGATATACAGGCGAAATGTTTGCGTGCCTAAGACTTCATTGCAGTGTCCAAAACATATTTCCGATAATAAGCCGCTATTACTTTGCCACCAGACTTAACAAAATCTACTATGTAACACTTCATATCGTTCACCCTGTATGATATCTTATATACTACTTACTATCAGCGGAAAGAAGTTCACTCCTGGACATAGGCCTCCCCCAAAGATTGCCACAATAACTGGTCTTCTTTTTCATTTCCGCAGGGGAGAATGATTTTATACATCGAAGCCCGGGCTTATGCCGCGGTCACGACATTGGTCTTAAGGTGCGTTTAAACCAAAAGAGCATTCGCTGTTCTAGCGCCCGTTCTAAGAAATCAACCAATCACGTTTTGTGTACCGATCGAATTTCGTAGAGTGGGAGGTTAGAACAGCGAATGCTCTTTTAGTTTAACCGCACCTTAAGGCGACCGGCTTAGCGGAAAACCATACGTGCGAGAGGGAGTCGGGGATCGGAATCCCGCTCCAACTCATGGATTCGCTCGCCGCCGGTCGCCTTAGACCAATGTCGTGGCCAGGACATTAGAAGTGGTCCATATGGAGGTATGTGGGACTCACAGAGGAGAATACCTAAAAACCCCCGCGGCGTCTCCCACTTTACTGTTAGTGGGGGTGCCATGTGATCGCATTAGCATTCACAATACCCGATCCTGCACCACCCACGTCTATTGGCTGCTATGATGATGACGATGACTCACCAAGTCTGCGAAGTCGGTGACGTCATACACTTGGTTATCGAACACCAGGAACATGGACCGTCCTTGCTCCCCATCGTATTGCTGCACCTCCTCCCATGTAAATATCTTCTGAGGCTAGAATTTAAGAAAGGAATATATCATACAACATACATTGGTGTTGCATACTTGCTAGAATGTAACGGAATCGACGACAAACTATTAACATCATAAGACTACAGGGAATTCACATGTGCGTTGCCGACGATTTAAAAACTTACTTCTTTTTATATGGTTCTGTAGTAAACTAGTAACTAACTCATTTTATTCGGGTACTTCCCCCCTATACGTAAAGTGGAGATGATGTTTTAGGTATCGTTAAATAGGTATTTCAAGGGTCCTAAAAGAAAGTTTATTTCTAAAGTCAATAATTTCGGAGATAACCGCTCCAGAAAAATAATGTGTCCCCTTCTTTCATTTGATCCGTGGGTCCAAAAAATATGAAAAATATTTTGCTTATAGAATACTTCAAAATAAAACTATTTTGAACATAATCGGTCCCGCTGATTTTGGATAACTGCGTAACCCTACACTAAGCATGGCCCGATTTGCTCTTGTCCGGTTTTTTCGAAGAACTAAGGGGTTCTTATAGAAATCCTTGCCATCCACTCAGCAAATGCTCATGGCTTACCAGTTTAGACTTGTCAGGGAATTTGGCGAAGTCCTCGGCATCCTTGGCTACTTTCTTGACATGAGAGCCAGGGTCCAGCGCTGCACCAGCCATGTACCCACACCCACCAACCAACTCGGATGAGAACGAGGCCTCTGCCACCCCTGGAACAAGATTTCATTTACGGCTTCACAATGCCCAGATGAATATATTCGTCAGATAAAAATATCTGTATCGCTTTCCTTAGGCATATACAGGGTGTTTTTTTTTCGACCGTTCAAATTCTACGTAGTGAATGTGTAGGTCATCCTGACCAACTTTTACTATGGGGACAAAGTCGAAATCGCGAAAAAAAAATCAGCTGTTTCATACATTTCGGCCGGCGTAATGCCGCCAATTTGTATGAAACAGCTGATTTTTTTTTCGCGATTTCGACTTTGTCCCCATAGTAAAAGTTGGTGAGTATGACCTGGGTCATTGTCAGATTTAGGTTATCGTCTTTTCGGTGGACATACCTAAAGTTAAGGAATTCCTGTACTAATTTTGGGATAAAACAATTAACGGTACAACTAGGTTCCCCGGTCTATAGCCCTATGCAATCAAATCGTAACATAGATTTATAAAAGCTGTTAACTTTTGACCACCGAGTGGACAACTTTTGTTTTTCGGACTGACAATGACCCACCTACACATTCACTACGTAGAATTTGAACGGTCGAAAAAAAACACCCTGTATAAAAGGACAGCTAACATTAACCTGAGAGATATGTTTTATATTGATTTAAACTTTCACGATTAACGACAAACGGATGGTCGCAGGCAGACCACGGGTGTAACGTCGTGCCCGAAACGTCAGAATGATATTAAGACCCATTTGTCATTAAAATACGAGATTTATTTTATTCGGGGATATGAAACAGGCATTTGGTAGCAGCATGTGAGTATATAATTATTTTTTATAAAATTTGTGTGTGTTTTACTGCAAATATAAATAAATACAGGCAGTAGAAAAGTGGTAAAGAAATGGCAGAGTTTAGGTAGATTAATATACTAGAATATGTTTTTGAATTAGAAAAATCTGCGAAGACTTTAGCAGTATACTGGCTGTATACTGCTAAAGTCTATGGTGAAGATAATTCTGCCAAAATATATTTATATCATGTAAAATTTTATTGGTCGGCAAGGGAAATTAAATAAAGACCGATTAAAAAAAGCTTCTTGTTAAGTGACCATCATGATCATCATCATCAGTCCACCCCAGTGCACTGCTGGACGTAGGCTTTTTCCGTTAACTTATCCACATAGATTGATTTAAACTTTCACGATTATCACTCATATTTTAAAGACAAACGGGTCTTAATCGCGTAAACCCGCGAGCGCGTAGTGATAATCGCGAAAGTTTCAATGAATCTATGTGGATAAGTTTAAATAAAGCACTTTCTGAGCTTATTATTATGCTTTGTAAAACTAAATTTTGAACGTAAACCATCGAGTTAGTTGTCGTATTGAAGTTTTATTATCGTGTTAGGATCGTAAACGACAGTTAGGTGCTCGTCAAGTTAACTGCGCCTTAACTTGTAACGGATACGTCGCTTTTAAGTGTCCTGACATTCTTAGGACTTACCGCGTCTTTTTAGGACAACCAGTATGTTTATAGTTTAGTTATAGTAACATCATTTGTAAAAAGTCAACATGCGAGAATAATGACGTGTACCTGTATAGCCAAAATCCAAAATGCATTAGTTTCTTAAATACATCAACAAATGAGGAAACATAAAAATATCAATATACTATACTGTCTCATAATCAGTTATCGGTTTTTTGGATTCTCCCGGTGGGTCTCCTATAGTAACTTGAAAAATAAACTTTAATTATATTGCCATATTTCTGTTTCATAAAGTATGCTCTTGTGTGTATAATACAATAGTGTTAAATAAAATTTTATAGTCACACCCGTAATTTTTTTATACGCAAAATCCCGCTAGGCGGAACCCAATAAACCCATCACTGCTCATAATGCCAAAAAAATTACTAAGGCAAAAAAAGTAGTAAGTACCTACCTACTCGTAGATAACTAAGAGTGTTTTTTTTTTCAAATAAAAACAAACAAAATTAAATGACATCATAAAGTTAAAAATTATTTATATGCAGGTAGGTACAGCTTATACTGGGGGAGGCCCATGTCCAGCAGTGGACGTCAATTGGCTGATGATGATGATGATGATGACAGCTTATACTATTATTGTTATTTCAAAAATCTGATATTACCGATTTGATTTTTACACATTTTGAGAAATGGTAGTGAACATAAGTGATAATGTGATTGAGTCCATTTGACTTATAGATATTTGATTAATTGTTATATTAATCGTGCTATTCATAGGCAAAAACTACTCAGTTAAAAAAAACCTGGACAAAGCCGATAAGAACATTATGACTGATGATTTAAATTGGACCATAGCTGCAGTATTGGGTGTGTAATAGTGTATAGTTGGGTGGTTTTACGGTATTATGATATTTCGTTGCGGTAAACAATAATCATTACAAGTTACAAGCTTTTGTCGATCCGGCCCAAGACTACTTAATACATATCGGAGTTTGGAGACGTCAAACCGTCCGCCATAAAGTTGATGGCCCCAGTAAGTGGCCGTTACGCGCAATTGGTCTTTACGACACATAAAAATGGACTAATTGATGGCATCATTATAGGCTTAGACTACCGGGTGACGTAGACAGTACAGGATGTGTAAAACAAATTCAAAATACACTCTCGATCAAGAAATACGAGATACGGGTCGGCTATACTGCCGTGCTAACTCAAAAAGACGCATCTCTCATAGTTGTTCTATGGGAGATGCGTCCCTTTTAGTTAGCAGGGCTGTATAATTTTTCATACAGAATACTGTATACACTCTGATTTCAAATATATTTTCAAAATGTTTACAGGATAAGTGGAATCCAATTTAATATCCAATTGTATTTCCCTGATTTTACCACCGCATCCAATAAACATCTAATTTTATCGTCATAAATGGCCGTGTGGTGACGGCAGTAAGAATACATTTGTCACCACCCCAACTCCTTCTGCGGGTGTCGTAAGAGTCGACTAAAGGATTGAAGTGTCACTGACCATTTGTTTTGATAACGATTGATGATGGGCAGCAACGTCATCATAGTGGACATATTACTGCGATTGCCAATCCGCTTGCCCAGCGTGGCAATTTTGGGCATTTACCTCCTAATGTGTTTATTTTAATGGAGAGGCCTACGTCCAGCAGTGGACTATCATAGGCTGATGATGTGAATCATCCGTGGATGGAAAAATATCAAGTCATGATTAAAAAGTCCCCTTTTCCATACATTTATGGTAGTTTTTTTTAAACACTCCTAAATATTGCCTGCGCCAATCGACATACAAGATAAATAATCAAAATTTGGCATTTAATTTTGCCTATTTAGTATTAAATTCGTTTGATGTTAATAAGGACTACAAGTAGGCCCATGGGCTTTTCAAGGATGTATGTGATCTTAACACGTTCCCTGTGCATGCATCATATGTGATGCATTTGAAGGTATTGATGATACGTGAATGCAATAATATATGATGCACGACTCTATTTAAAGATAGGGATCATTTGAAATTTGCACGTACGAGCTAAGCTACGTTAACTTACTCGCATGATCAGCTGTAAAAAGGGACAATTTGATAAAATTAGGTATTGGCGGACTTCTAATACTGTTGCCAGGATATGCTTGAAATTTTGTGCGACAATTTGCACGTGAGAGGTGACACTGTCGATTTTAGCTGCACATGGAACGTGTTAAAACACTGTCCACGTAATATTCGTAGCTCCGTAAAACACATTAGGGTTATCACGCACCGACGACAAACACGCTTGTTGACAATGTCAAGATTGCGTCCTCCAGAACGATTCGATCATATTTGTACACGTTCCGAGTAATTTACAAGGAATCTTGCTTAAATACGTGTATTAAAGTTGTGTCTCTGCATTTTCGCGAGTAATACATAGCAACTATGGAAAGTTTAACATTTTTTTTAGATAAGAAACACTTAAACAACTTCTCGCGAAATTAGGTACATACATAATCAGCCTTTCTCAGTCCACTGCTGGACGTGGGCCTCTCCTATTAACTATGCGTATAGACATATTAGGAGGTAAATGTCCATGATCGCCACGCTGGGCATGCGGATTGCCGATCGCAGTCATGTGTGTGTGTGTGTGTGTGTGTATGATGACGTTGCTGCCCATCATCAATCAAATTAAAAAATAGTCAGTGACACTTCAATCCCTTAGTCGAGTCTTACAACACCCGTGGGAAGAGTTGGGGTGGTGACAAATGTATTGTTATAATCGTTCATAATCAAATCCAATTAAGTAAATATATGCCAAATAAAGATCTTGAATGTTTGTACATGTAGTCGACGTCAAAGATATAATTACGATTTAGGTGCCCAAAATATAATTATTTAAATGACCTTAACGTTAAGACAACAAAGTCGAGCAAATATATTTTCATCACACTTGCTGTCTAAGCGCGCCAATGCTTGCATGCGTAGCGGGAGTAATAGAAAAGTGAAATTCTCTAGGGAGTAATAGAAATGTCAGCACGTCATTTAATAGTATTTTGTCTTAAAACTTATTTTTTTGTCGGAAAGTGTGATGAAAAATATTGTATGCATCACGGTCGGTAAGCTATACAACTCGAGTCATTAAAAGCCTTCTAACACTCTCGTTAGTAATTCCGTACGTACCTCCCTTGATGCACAATGTACTATTTTGGCACCTACGCCGTAATTATATCGAAAAATGGCAATAAAGGCACCCGACTCGTTTGTTCTTACTAGATAGATACAATGTACGTCGACTTCAAAGATATCATTACGGTTTAAGTGCCAAAAATATATTTACACCACCTTAATCCCAAGGCAATAAAGTCGTGTAAATATATTTTTGGCACCTAAACCTTAATGGGGTCAAAATTCTTTTCGTTGTCTTGTTTTGTGTCCCTAAAAAACGTGACGCAGTGGTGATTTTTGTATGAGATGATGTTTAATCTTCAATTTCTGATGTATGGATTAAAATCTGGAGTGAAAAAGAAATACCAGTGCACCGGATTTTTTTAATATACTAAGTCGAAACAGCAACTAATACCGTGACAGAGTGGTATGAAACAAGACAACGAAAAAAATGTTGACTCAATGATATCTTTGACGTCGACTGTACCTACTCGCCTTGTAAAACCTAAAACAAGCAATCTATCCCATCTAATAACAAGGCGCAACATGTAATTGTACCTCGAATAAATCTCGCGTAAGGTCCCAAGGGTCCTCCGGGCGCTAATTCGGACTTTACACCTGAATCTGGTTCATTTGATATGCGCCGCCATTTTACCTAAATTGTAGTCAAAGTAAAATATATAGACTGGCAAAGTAATTAAAAACATGTCATCACCTTTCATTTAAAGAGTGAATATTATCGCTTCTTACCTAACCTTTTTAACTAATTGTATAGACGCAACCTTCGAAATTCTTATAATTCTATTTAATTGTAACTAAATTTTGTGACTTGCCGACTGTTCCTGTTAGTTAACTAATTAGTTATCTCGCTGTATTTTTAAATTTATTTGATTTATTAATTAGTGGCAACTGTATTGGTCTATGAAATATGTACTGATACTTGTAATTATAAGAAACAATGTACCGTTTGTGCCCAAATAAACATTAAAATATTATTAACTAGTTTTAGACTTGTGTACACTAATATTTGGTAATTTTTGCGCATTTATATATTTTGCCTTTACTGTACAGTTAACCTCCTAAGACCCACCAACACCATAGTCTCTTTTCCTATTTTTGATTTGAATCTTGTTCTGTACAATGTGCCCGTCTATTTTAAGCGAAAATTTGATTTTTTCTTATAACCGTTTTAGACCGTTACGCTATGATAAACGCATTTTAGGAAACGATTTTGTCACCAACAAAAATATCTTTAATAACCTAGCAAATGAAAAAAAACTTTTAAGTGAATTTTTAGCGATAGTTTGATTAATAAAATCCTTTTTTTGTGTAAAAAAAAACATAAAAAATTAGTTGTTACAATTTTTTTCCTTTCCTCGTGGGCACCTTGTATACATTTAAATTGGTAAGAATTTCGTTTGTTTCAAAAAGTAAGAAAGCAAAAGAAATTTGCGTGCTTTAACTAGTTTATGAAAGATTCAAATAGGATTGCAACAACTTGTATGTACATTGTACATTGGGCTCTTTATTCGACACCCACGGGAAGAGTTGGTGGTGACAAATGTGTTCTTACCGCCGTCACCACACGGCCAATACTATTTAATCCAATACAATTTCTAAGCAAGATTTAAATTGAAGTTCCATGGAGTTGTAAGGGAGTTAATCGTAGGGGAGACCGGGGCAAAACGAAGCTCGGGGCAGAACGGGAAATGTACTCGTGTGCGTAACTGGTGCGCGCAATAGAGCACGACACAGCGCCATTCGCGCCAACTTCCGTCGCCTCACACGAGTCAAAGCGGCGGATGCGTGTCACTACCTGTTTTGGTCGCACAGCAAGAAAGAACTGATTTTTGGTGATTTGTTAAGAAGTTCTTTGGTTTTGATCTATGGGTATAAAGGTAGATATCAGTGCTATTGTTATTCCTTACTATAAACATATTGCATCAGTGTAAAACTAACGAATTTAGGTTGCTTTTACGAACAATTATTTCGTAGGTTAGACCTGTTGATATTTTTGTAAAATCTGTCCGTTGGGGCAAAATGGTTGGGGTAAAATGGGATACTATCCCGTTTTGCCCCATATGAGTAGATAGTATATTGATAATATCAAATTTGGTTATAAAACTGTTTTATATTTGTTTGCAGTCAAAATGGTACGAAATTATAAGCTTAAGATAGACCAACAAACAAAAAACAGTG
>JALPQI010009724.1:0-43386 GCA_025490895.1 Thaumatotibia leucotreta | reverse complement strand
CTCAATGAAATTATCTTTCAAAACGTAACACCTAGCCTGGTCGCACATCGTTGTTCAACATTTCAACAATATCCACATCTTTGGAACGAATATATTTCGCAGGTTTAAACATGGAATTAAGGTCGAAAATCGAGTAATTATCAAAACAATTTACTTCCACCTTAAATCAGATAATCGCGTACGATGAAAGGAGTTGTTTGTCGAAGTCAAACTAATTAGGGAATGGCTTCCCGCTGTTCTACAAATTTCGAAATGCTTTGTAATAATGACACAATTACAATACTCAGCTTTGGCTAGCTCCAGTGTCTCAGCTAGAGTTGTAGTGGTCTTGAGAACCTTATTTACATGCAAATTAAAATAGATATTGTAAAGATGTAGTGCAAAATCCTTTCTCTTCGGCTTTTCACGGAAACATTCGAATTCATATTGCTGTCACAATGAACTTCAGTATATATTGCACTGAAACTAATTGAGACAGGGAGATTAATTCGGGCGTTTCCGTGAAAAGCCGAAAAGAAAGGATTTTGCACTACATCTGCAGTTAGGTGGGCGTTTCCGGCAGCTTGGTCGAAAGGTTGCTTCCGCACACATTCAGCGTCCGTTCCAGTGAAACTGGATTTATTTTTAATCACATCTACGAGCCATTCGATTCTGATAATAATTCCTCTCCATAAAAAAGTTGAGAAATATCAACAATCGAATTCTATAATATATACAAACTATTACAGACTAATTGTTATCGGAATCAATGTACTCTATGATTTGATTTCGATTGTTAAAGTTTCCTCGCACGGCTTGTATATTCGAGATTGAAATTAACATGTTTTGGTTTTTTTATGTTATAAGATAATATTTAATCTATAGTCGATTTAGATTAGCTTAACGAGATGTTATAAAATTATGAACAGGGTATTCGCTGGGAGCGAGGTGCCGGCATCGGATAGTTCATAATTACTGCTCATTTACATTTGACATACACCGCCTGTGTACCTATTGTACATATTAATGTCCTTCAGAATATTCGTCAAGCTTCAAAATGGGTAAATATTCATACAGGTGGCATTGTATGGAATAAATAGTGTTTAAATTTCCATTCATTCACTGGTCGAACATGACCAAAGTGCTCATATCTGGATACGTTTCTAAGTATGTTATAATAATAGTATTGACCATTTTGCTTGCTCTCATTATACACGATGATTCTTAATCCGTGATCAGGAGTAGAAAAACATTAAAATTTAGCCAAAATTAAACTTATTCGGCGAGGTCTCAAGTTATTTCTTCACTGTTTAATTAATTAAAAGTGAAAACCTAATTAAAACAAATTACCACTTAATACATGGTCATCCTACACTATAAAGTTTAACTACGATACGTCAAGTGCCATCAGTATGGCGGGAAACGGGAATTTGACGGATCTTATGTCAATAAAGACGTCTATCTACTCATTATCTTATCAGTGCAACACTGATAACGACGAACATAATTGATAGGAGATTAATGTTAACGTGCATTACCTAAACTTGGTAAAATCTTGAGCAAGTAAAGCAATTTGTTTTCATACAGTACAATTTAATAATTAAATAAAAACAATAAAACTGCATACCTGACCAACTAAAACAAAAAACATTATTTTAAACATAATTTAACAAGTGTTCAAAATGTCCACCGTGTTGTTCTTGACACAGATCCGCATGATTGTTCCTGTGATTGCATTGATTCACTCGAAAACTTCTTCAGCAAAGAATCTTAAGACTTGTTGATTCAGATCGTCAGGATGATGACGTGGTCGTCCGGGTGCTCGAGCATGTTGTGGCACTGTAAACTGTCCGAAGTCGCGAAGATTTTTGGTGCATGCGATTTATCAAATTGTGTCCGGGGATCGGAATGTTTGGATGAAGTCCGTGAAATAACTGTTGGATTCGCCTTGTGCTATTCGTTTGTATTGACAAACGCTGTATGTTTGAGTACGGAGGTGGTAGAGGCATGATTTTTGGTGAATAATTATAATTTTCTCATTAAATATCCGTGACTATGACTTTGTTTATTATGCGTTTGACAAAAGTGATTGACAATGTCATGGGCAAGGTTTACTCATAAATTGACAATTGCTAATAACTTTGTAAAGAGATTACAATAAGTACAACCTCATTCAATCCGATATGGTAGTAGTACAGTGACAAGGATTTTAGGATAAAATTTAATTCAAAATTAAAACTTGATTAAAAAATTAATAAATTTGTTTTCACGTAATTACTACTTTAACGTAATCCCCATCAATTACTGAGTTAGAAAAAATGGTTCCTGATCACGGATTAAGAATCATCGTGTATATACACGGATAAGTAATACTAAAATAAACATTCATTATATAAATGATAACTTCGAGGAACGTAAAAAAAGAGTAATATATGTTATTAAAATCTTTGGAAATTATAAACATATTTGAATGAAATTGCGCTCTAATTGTTTGCAATAATATGGGCTGACGCAAAAAAAAGTAATTCGATTATTATTTACATATTTCTGGGTTGGCGTCAGACCGCATATTCCGCAAAAGAACCTAAATAATACTCTGTCACCGATATAGATAAGCGGTCTTGAATATTTAGACATTGATTATTTACATTTAATCCATCGAAACGAAACCTTGAAATGTATAAATTATATAAGTAAACTTGTGATTAATATGTGTAACAAATAAAAGAGTAAACTCGTATATATTTTTGAGGTAAACGTCCGTAGTTATTGAACATAATGTGCATATTTAGATTCCCATATTCAATTCACTATAGAAAAATACCAGTAATAATATCGTACTCGACGATATGTATAAAACAGCTGACCTGACATGACCTTAGTTGGTGTCATAAATGTCATAGTCATAGGCTAGCATATCTTGTGTTTGACAGCAACTCGCAGCTACACAAAACATAATAAATATATTGATAAAATAAAAATAATCAAGGAAAAAATGCATTTTACTCAGGTAAATAAGTGTCAGTAGATTTGTGATAGAAGTTCTGAATTGAAAAAGTGTAGTTCCATATACTACTTGGAAATGGATTGACTGCTGATGTAAGGTCATCCAAATAACAAGTTTTAGTTTTACTGAGCTTTATGCAACATTGTACACAAACAAATCTTTTAGAGCCCATTTTGTTTTACTTCTAGTGAGTCGTTTGCCTTGAGAGTTGTCAAGCGTATGCAGTTACAATGACGGTTAAATACTGTAATACCTTGGGCAATAAAATCTATTTTATGGACGGGCCTTAAAATTGCTGTCTTCAAGGAAGTATAAAATCTGAGTTATCTATGTCTCTATTTTTATCGGTTTAAAAAATGGTGTTGTTGACCATACATTCAATATTTGTTAGAAAGCATTTTATTTTCAGAAATAAATTGTAATTGTTGTACTCGGGAATCATGCTTATCGCTCTGCAATATTTAACAATTTTAATTTATTTAAGTATGTTTTTTATGCGATAAAGTTGTTAATTGCTTGCTACGTATTTCTAGAAAATCTTGGACATTCAGTTCAGACAACTAGGATTTTTTCTCGGACATTCAATGTTACTAATTGATATTGCTGCGTTGTCTTGAATATAAATGAGATAGTTTCACATGATGCCATTTTAAGTATTTTAACTTTTGTTTATTTTAGGGGAATTTAGAGCAGACATTTTTTGCTCGTAAATGAAAGAAAAATACCAAGCGTACCTTACGGTAAATCTCTCATTTATATATCTCGAATGCAATAGCTACTTTGATTATGAATTAAAATTAAATTATGGGCAGTAAGTTCTATATTGGCTGTGTACTAAATTCACCTCAGATTTTGTAGGGAATTGAAAATTAAGGTATGTTCACATTAGGCTTATATTTTGCGGCTCATAGTGAGCTATCGTCGTCCGATTCTATTTAGAATAGTGTTCACATTACATCTGATAGTGTGCAGCTGACATTAAGGCTAATGATAACATGCCTTTAGGATTTAGAGGTTTATCATTGTCAAGACGCGAATCTTAATACGCAGGAATAAGGTTCGCTTTTCTCGTAATGATGTTTGTTGTAGCTCTAAACCTTTGTATATTGTATTGTAATCCATATATCACATCCGAGTTGAGCGCATTATCTCCGCATGGTGATTGTTTGTTATGTTGTGTTGTGGTTAAAAGTAAGACATGGGAGTAGTGGGTGAACCTCGGACGCAATTCAATTATTTGCATATTTTCACTTAAATATAGTTTATTTTTTTTTCAATGTTATGATTAATGAAACAAAAATAAATTCACTAAACTAATTATCTGGTTTTATTCTTGTAAATACCTACCGTAAATGTTATTACTATTATTAGACATGCAAAATTAGGTCGAAGTGACCGTAACACAGAACAGAGTTGATTATTCGTGGTCGTGGCACAACTGTGGTGGTTTAGTAACCGTTATAATGGTGGGACCACATCCTGAATTCGATCGATTCATATTGCATTATTTAGTACTGAATTTGTACTATTTGGTTTCTGTTGTAAAAAAAATTGTACCTCTTCCATTTCAAAATTATACTTCAAACAGTCTGGTCCCGCCATGATAACGTTATAATGGCGGAACCAGGTCCTGAATTCTGTCCATATTCTGTCGATTCATATTGCATTTTCCTTCATTTTCATTTACTAAATTCATTAGTGTCACTAGTTCAGTACTAAATAGGTAATGCAATATGAATCGATCGAATTCAGGATCTGGTCCCGCCATTATAACGGTTACGTGGTTTAACATAGTGGATGACGCTTTTTTTTTCAATTAACCTTTTCAACGCCTACCCTCTCGCATCAAATTGTGACATATACAGGGTGTTTTTTTTTCGACCGTTCAAATTCTACGTAGTGAATGTGTAGGTCATACTGACCAACTTTTACTATGGGGACAAAGTCGAAATCGCGAAAAAAAAATCAGCTGTTTTATACATTTCGGCCGGCGTAATGCCGCCAATTTGTATGAAACAGTTGATTTTTTTTTCGCGATTTCGACTTTGTCCCTATAGTAAAAGTTGGTGAGTATGACCTACACATTCGCTACGTAGAATTTGAACGGTCGAAAAAAAAACACCCTGTATTGACATACACGCCAGTATCTCTACTAATGAACAACGAAAATAAACCTTATCTGTCAGCAAGACACTTATTTTGACAGCATACTCGATGACCACTGTAGTGGCTGCTGGCGTGGTAGACAGGACAAAACACGGCCACTTTAGTGATTCTTGGTGTTGAAAAGGTTAATGGGCGGGCGCTTTAAAAGGTACTATCGAGGAAATCTATGATTTGATCTTCACAATACTCAGGATAAACCATAAAAATCGTCGTACAAAATGAACAAATTAAATTAATAAAAGCGCTTCGAATACGTTGGACGTAGATTCGCAAAAGAGATCCAATCCATAAGAATTGATCGCTTTAAATTTTGTTTTAATTAAAACAAAATTCAGTTGACCGTTTTTGCGGATCTACGTTCCATTTTTATATACATGTAGGTCAGTTCCCTTGCATGCGATGCACGTCCAGGATATCATCTCAATAAAGTAAAAGCGGCCAAATTCCTACTTACCTAACCAACCCGAACATTTACTCAAATGCAAATTAACAAGCGGGAATATCCAACACTGAGATGCAATAATGTTCTGTCCTACCGCTCTCGTCCATTCGGCAACTTCAATGGACCACATAATCGCACTCCTGTCGTAAACCTAAGCAAACTACACTACCTTACGACTAAATGACGATTGGAACAAAAAAACACCCGTCGCTTAAGACTTTTTGTGTAAATAGCGCACAGGATAAGGCGTATTTGCTCAAGCTAGGTTACAGGTAGAGTGATTTGCATACTGCCCCCCACGTTGCTTTGACCATATTAAAAACATTTTTATGACCCTCAAATAAGTCGCAAAGGCGACTTTTAGGGCAATGTAAACAAACTTGCGAAAGGTTTTATCTTCACTACCATCACTACCCATTTTGAAATTAGACGAGATTTTTAAATGTTAAGTCTTTTTTCTATACCTATTACGTATTACGTGTATATAATACTCCTCACTGCGATGCAGATAATATATGTCTGTACCTACGATATGATGATATGCACCTATAGTAGAAAATAATAATATAATGCGAGTCTCACGCGTCGGACATTCACCTGAATCCCATCCCAAATAGCTAGAAGTGATCCCTTATACTTTTGCGCTGTTTACTTCAATATGCTTACCATTGCACCAATACGCGAGTATGAGCGAGATGGACAGAAAGTAAGTCTGCGTTAAACATTTATATTATGTATGAAGGATCCACGGAAAGAACATGTCTAGTCAATTCAAATTACAGAAGGAAAAACCACCTTACTTTTTACAGAATAAGGTGTGAATCTGCCGTTTTCTTTTTTAAACTGGACATGTTTTTTCCGTGAACCCTTCATATATTATGGCAGCAGCTCACATGCATAGGTACAGCACTGCTTGTATGGGTGCCGGCGGAAACTCTAAAGGCTGAGCCACACAGGATATGTGAGCAGCCCCTGCACGTGCGCACTTGCGCGGAGTGGTCGTTGTAGCGTAGGAACTTTCATATTAGATGGCACACCGCTTGCGTGGCGTCCACGTGCGCGTGACTTACAAGGGGTGGGCACATGTCAGCAAAGGTGCTACCAAGTAATTTGTCATGATTTGTATCAAATTAGAATGGAAATATGAGTAAGTAATTAACAGTGATCGGTTTTTTGGATTCCCCCGACGGGTTTATTCCTGTAGTAACATGAAAAATAAACTTTGTTTATTTATGCGTAGGTATTTCCATGCAATTTGCCATGTATTATTTTTTTTATAGTCACACCCACCCGTCATTTTTTATACGCGAAATCCCGCGAGGGTGAATCCAAAAAACCGATCACTGGTAATTATTGTAATTAAGTATAAAAGCTATGAGTTATTTTCGAGAGTCACCACCGCCTTCGGAATCGACTCGAAACCAATTCCATTGCAAAGAAGGGAGACATTTTTAAAGGTTCAAGGGCTTTGGCATCAACACCAATGGCGATGGCGAGTACATCACTTACTTTCGGTTTACCGACAATATATTTTGTATATGTATTAAATTTGTGCCCCAATCCAATATCAAATCAAGTTGTCAGACGCATCTGGTGGCTTATAATGATAGTCCCGATTTTACGTTTTTGGATACTTTTTAGTCAGGATTAGTCAGTCCTGCAAGTGTCACCGAACGTGACGCTTGCAGGACTGGCAAACCCTCTGAAAATAAAATAAAAAATCTTGAAAGTGACTATCGATTTTCTAAGTATCCATAATCACGGCAACAAAGCCTCAGACAGTAAATACTCATGTTTCGACGCACTCCAAGTAAACGTGTTTGAATTTAAGATTCAAATAGAAACGCAAGCGCAGCGAGCCCATAAAACATGTTTGCCTAGAGTCGAATAGTTGGACGGTATTGATCCTTCCAATAATTATCGAACACGTTTCGTGTCACCATGTTCAAACACTAAAGTGGACGAGCGTGGCGGACACTGTTTGTGAGTTTACGTACGAAATCGTAAAGTACAGGTAAGCAGTAGTGTAGAGCTAACAGAAAGGAGAGAGCAACGGCCGTCGGAATAGCGACAATCAGCCTTTTTGAGTCAGACGAGGTGTGGTCCAGTATATAATATATTCCATACAAATACAAATATTTTATTTCCAAAAGAGGTAAAAGAACATTATATTTATACTGACCCCCACACTAGGCGGTGCCTGTCCCGTGGGGGAGGTTAAAATTTACAGAACAGGAGTAACGTACGTTTTACGGCTAGCGGTAACAAAGGTAAATGTCCCCTATTACGGTATGTTAAGGGTCTCGAGACTTTGTGTATTTTTAAATAAAAATCTTAGCAAGATACCACTACAAAAGCTTTTGAATATGTTATATTGATTCTTTGACAGTTAGTTTATGCATACATTTTATAGATTTTGCTCAAACTTTTTTATATATTAATTTAATTGTGAACGTCTTATTTGCTGCCTATTCCGTGATAAAATTCGGCGCTGCTCCTAATTTCGTGAACTTGCGGCCCCTATTCCGTGATAAAGATATTTAGAGTAAATGACTATTGTTTCTGTAACAAAATGTTATTTTTAACGAACTTGATTAAGTTAAGATACTATACGGATATCATTTAAATGAAACAACATGGTTAAATGAGATCCAGCTTAAAGTTTTTAATTCTTCATAATTAAACAAGATAAAATCTACCGATTTGCATACCATAATACTCTTTAGGCGGTTAAAAACAAACTTGAATAAACTTGAACATTAAACAATAAACAAAAAACCTCTCATTGATTGATAACGAAATAAACATTAATTAGGGTAGATCGGGGTAAATCGGATCAGCGGGCGAATCGGATCAAGGCGCAAAAGCTCTAAGGCTCGAGTTTACCACACTTTTATTCTAAGAATAGCGCTTACATTACTATCCCAGAGTTTTGACATTACTATCCCAGAGTAAGCATTATTCTTAGAATCAAAATTTGGTAAAACGCACCCCTTTTTTTTTTTTTTTTTTTTTTTTTTTTTTTTTTTTTTTTTTTTTTTTTTTTTTTACCTATTTACTTTGAAAAACAGTGCTAAAAGTGATTTCCTTCTGATAGTTTAAGTTTGATTAGTACTAGGAAGTGTTATCCAAGTTATACTAGAAGGATAAACTGTGTTTTTTGAGTGAAATAAAAAAAAAAACCGTTAAGTACAACTTTTTTCAAATTTGACTTTTGAGTTTACGTTATACTGTAATATTCTAAGTGATATATACACTACTTGGGATGGGTGACAGTGATAATAGTACGTTTTATAGTCAAAATAATACCCCATCTGACTTAGACTCTGACTGCGATTCAAAGTTGATGAACATCATGGCCAGCAGCAGCATAAGTTCTGACACTACCTCGAATGACTCGGGGAGAATGTCATATGAAAAACTCAGCCGAAAATTCGTCGAAGCGAACTTAAAATTGGAGCAGTTAATCTTGGAGCTCGATGGTGCACACATGGAGATTGAGATGTTAAAACAGGAGAATGTAACCCTTAAATCAGATCTAAGTATTTCTCAAAAAACGGTGGAGCTATATAGAAATGTTACCTCTGAGGACTTATCTCCGCGTAAAGCACCACTGTCAAACAGATCTAAACATTGCACTGATGTTACATGCTCTCACAGAAATTGCACTATGAGCATTGTTATGTCACCAAGATTGAGTTATGACGGGCCTTCAATTGTACTGCCCCCGATGGATTCTATATGTAGTAGTGGAAACAATTCGGTTACACACTTATCCGAAACACATACACCCGTTAGAATTCACATAACACCGGATAGTCCTACGAAACAGGCTTATGCTGATACGCCGCCTGTAACACTACAAAATGCTCACAAACCGAAGTCTACCGCCACAGCGCGCGTATTATCTCCGAGCGCCCCGAAGCTACCTACCGCCGCGCGACACAAAATCTTACTGATATGTGATGATCAGGGTCGAGGTGTAGGTAAAAAACTAAACAGGTTGCATGATGAGTACGACGTTGTTACTTGGTGCAAGCCGGGTGCTTGTTTGAGTGATTTAATTGAGCCACTGCTAAATACTTGCAAATCATTTACTAAGAATGACTTTATTATTTTGCTTAGTGGTATTAATGAGACAAATCCAAAGTTGTACCTGAATCAGCTTGAACTCTACATGAGGATGTTGTCTAATACTAATGTTATTATAACAAGTGTCCAACACAACATAAATAATAATAATAATTTAATTGATTTGCTTAACTATGAGTTAAAATACATGGCACTACAATTTAATTATGTAAATTTTATTGACATAGATAACATAAATTTAAATAGGAAATTTGTCTTGGCAAGAAAAGTAACCCTTTTAATTATAAGTAAATATAAGACATCTGGAAGTGTTGTTACTCCACCTTTGCCTCTAGTAACTTATGCTAGCATAGTAAAAAAATCGTCTGTGTGCACGCAGACTGAAAATACATTTTTTCGCTAATACTAACATTATACTAAATTATAGGGCACATACAAGTAGTATATCAGATATATGTGTAAAATGCAATGTGCAAAATGTTCATAAGTCAAATAAATACTTAAGATTTCTGCATCAAAATATTAGAAAACTGAGTAATAAAGTATCCTCCCTGGAATGCTGTTTACAGTTACATAATAACCCTGACGTAATATGTTTATCTGAGCATTGGATGAAGGATTATGAACTGAATCAGATTAACATACTTAATTATTATTTAGCAGCTAGTTATTGTAGGTCAAAATATGAAAACGGAGGAGTGTGTTTGTATTTAGCAAATAATATTAAATATAAGGAGTTGACATTCATCTCAGACATTTCTGTAGAATTAGATATTGAAGTCTGTGGTATTCAATTAATAGATTGTAAAATAGTGGTTATCTGCTTATACACATCTGATGTTAATCGATTTAAACAATGTTTAAGAGGTTTGGAGTTACTACTGTATTCAATTTCTGAACAGTTTTCTTTGGAGTACTCAATAGTAATAATGGGTGATTTTAACGTTGATCTTTTGAAAAACACAACTCAAAAGCGTCAATTGTTGGATCTAATGGCTCAATATGATTTATACCCTACTCACTTGTCAGCAACTAGGATTACGACATCGACTGGTACATGTATTGATCATGTTTATACAAACTGTAAAAAGGGTACTTGGGACATACAGCTCATACGAAGTCACCTCAGTGACCACGACGCTCAGTTATTAAAATTACACATCTCTAAACAAAATATGTACACACCGCCTGTTGTACGTAGAAATATATCACAAGTAAAGATGCATGGCTTTTTACAGGATCTGTCGAGTAGATCATTCTATGATATTTTCCACTCGGACCTTGAACCCGGACAAAAGGTGAATAAACTAATTACTGCTATTAAGAATAGGTTTGATGTACACTTTCCTTTAAGAAAATATCCACATGTTAATAATAGGAAGAAAATATGGGTTGATGATGAAATTTTATATATGACTCAATTTTATGATGACATCAACAATCTTTTAGACCGACATCCCACGAATGAATATTTAATTGATTTTGTAAATAAATATAAATTGTTACTAAGTAAATCGAAATGTGAAAAACGATGCAATTACATTCGTAAAACAGTTGAAAATTCTAAAAATGTTTGTAAAACACTATGGTCCATTATTAATACGGAAACATGTAAAAAACACAATAGACCAAACCCGATTGAGGCACTAATTTTAGCGAACACTGGGTCTAGTTGCGGTCAAAAAGAAGTAGCTGAAAAAATGAATAATTATTATGTAGATTTAAATAACTCTGTGTCTATTCGTGCTGATTCGCGGCAGGCACTCTTGTTTATGACTAGTGTAACAGATTCGATCACGTCAAAGATAGATACTAGTTTATTTACAATATTGGAGTTAAAACAATTGTTGAAAGCTATAAAATCTAAACAATCTACAGACTATTATGATATTTCTGCAGATCTTGTGAAGAGATTACCGGACAATGTAATAGATATTTTCTGTGCCCTTCTTAACCAGTGTGCTATTTTAGGGGAATATCCAAGCTTATTAAAAATTGTTAAGGTATGCCCGGTGTATAAGGGCAAAGGGTCTAATGAGGATATGAAAAACTATAGGCCCATATCGTTAGTCCCTGCAATGTCGAAGGTGGTTGAACTCGGTATATGTAATAGGTTGGTTAAATATTTTGAAAACAATAAATTATTTCACGAACACCAGTACGCATACCGCCAGGGCAAGTCAACCGTCGACGCTGTGCGTGCAGTTCACCAGCGGGTACTGAAATATTTGGATGACAGGAAAATGGTTGCTGCCGTTTTCTGTGACCTGTCGCGTGCATTTGACTCTGTTGATCACCAGCTACTGTTGATGAAGCTACAGAGATACGGTGTTTGTGGTAGCTTTCTGGGCTTCATTAAGTCTTTCTTGCAGGATAGGGAACAAGTAGTATCGGTTGATGGTGGTGTAACCAGGTCAGATTCAAAGACACTTGGAGATTATTCCGTTCCCCAGGGCTCGGCAGTAGGTAACCTTCTTTTTCTTGTGATGGTAAATGATCTAATCGGGATGTTCCCACGTGGTGACTTCATAATGTTCGCTGATGACGGTTGTGCCATTGTTTCTGGAGATAATTTTTCAAACTTGAAAGAAAATACCGTTCGTGTCCTAAGTAAATTGTCGGACTGGTTTGGAGCGAATGGGTTTTTAATTAACCTCAACAAAACCTTCATCATGCATTTTTGGTTAAGAGGATCGTACCCGACACCGCTGGATATTATAGTTGATGATGTTAAATTACCTCAGGTCCATGAAACGCGATTCTTGGGCATCTACTTAGACTCTGGCTTAAGATGGGATACTCATATAAATGTTCTTTCTGGTAGGCTCGCTCAGGCATCCTTTGCATTGTCACGGCTCGCCCCTGCTCTCTCTCAGGAAACCATCCGTATGGCATATTATGCGTACGTCAATTCCATTATCTCATATGGAATTGACCTTTGGGGTCTTGCTGCTGATAGGGACAGGGTGTTCATAATGCAAAAAAGAGCCGTGAGGTTATTGGCTGGGGTGCCGCCATTCACACCAACGAGAGAACATTTTGTGCGGCTTAAAATATTAACAGTCCCGTGTATGTTTATCCTTGAAGTAGCCAAGTTTATGTGGAAGCACTTGGACGAGTTTAAAATGCGTCGTCCTGATCAGAGGAGAACTGCCAATGATGTAATACCGGTTCCTGCCAGATTGGCGAAATCATCAAATTCTTTGCGAGTAGTGGGTGTCAAAATTTATAATAAACTGAGTTCGGAGGTTAAACGGTTGCCTTCCTACGAGCAATATGTCAATCTCGTTAAGACGTTTTTATTAAAGAAAGCATACTACAGTGTTAAGGAATTTTATAGCGATAATTGACATGTCTAGGTTATTATTATTGTTTATTATTATCCTTTAATTAATGTGAATAATGTATAGGTATTTTATGTGATGTTGTTGTTTTGGAAATGTTTTATTTTTTATTTATTCTTCTGACATGTCTAGATTAAGGTTATTATTATGATTTGTTTCCCTTTTTAATGTGTAATTTTGTTTTGACTTGTGTTTTTGTACATTAAAGAATTTGAATCTTGAATCTTGAATCTTAGTATTTTTAAAGATTCTTCAACAATTCGAAGATTTTTAAAAAAATACTAAGTGTGCTCAATAGCACACTTCAGTTGAGCAACACTTCCTCTCGTTGTCCTTAATCGTTAATTTAAAAAAAATACGTAGAGATTTCGGACCTTGATCCGATTCGCTTCGGTCTACCTTAAATGAAAATCAGAACATAAGTAATTAAGTATACGGTTATGTATGTGACTGTACTCGCATACGGCTCGTTTCATAAAACCACACTCGTGTTTAATGCCTCTTATTATGCGCTAGCCACATAAATAACTATTATTTTATTAAACTATCGAGGACAAAGAGAGGAAAAATGGCTCATTTTAATTGCGCTCAATTTGACGAAATGTGAAAACACTAATATGGGTATTTTTGACCTTGATCCGATTCGCCTGGTGATCCGATTCTCCTCGGCCTACCCTACGAGGAAATGTGGCTCAACTGAATTGCGCTCAATTTGAAGAAATGTTTAAAACATTAATATAGTAATATAGGTATTTTTAACCTTGATCCGATTCGCCAGGTGATCCGATTCTCCTCGGTCTACCCTAATGTCTCTCTATCGGTAAATTTACGATACTTACATGTCTGTTTGTTACCCACTACTATAGTTTACACTATCACGAAATTAGGGAAAAGTAATAAATGCTGGTTCCTAATTTCGTGATACTGACTTTTTGAAATTCCCGCGATTATTTCTTTAAGTTAATATATAAATTACGTAGATGAGTTATAAACAATCTTAAATGTAACAAACAAACACAACAATAAGTAAAGTAAACCTAATTATAACCAAATTTATGCTGGTAAGTAATACTTGAATTTACCTAAAAACTGTGAACTTGAGTCAGGTTTAAACTCGTTTTATGAGAATTCAAGTGAAAAAACCTATACCGGAGTTAGCTCAAATCAAACTTAAGTAAATAAAGTATCTAGTTTTTCATCTACAATACAATTAACTTTAGTTGTTATATTAATAAACAATCAATTAAAATAAGTCAAGAATTCCCTTATTTCGGTAGTATCACGAAATAAGGGACATACCAAAAATTAGGTGCACCTTATTCCGTGAGTCAATCAATTGCAATTTTTAGCAACTTCTATGTTTAAATATTACCTTTTTCTGTGTCAAATCGATAGTTAAAGAACTCAAAGAAACACTCTAGAAATTTCAAATCAAAAGGACTTACCTATGGCGTTTTATGAGCTTAACAAATGAGAGCGCGAACCTTATGGTTACGCTTACGCTCGGCGCGTGCACACCAAATAGCTGTTCGCGGCACCCTGACTGTTCCGAGTGACGTATCGCAGAAAGTGTAGGTATAATAATTTTGAAATTTCGTTTCTTAAAAAGCTTAAATAACGAAGATTTTTACCCGTTTATAATTTAAACATAGGATTATTCTGATTTCTTATTATTTGCACGGAAGTGAAAACTACCGTAATAGCGTACTATCACGTAATAGTGGCCGTTTACCTAATACTATATTATTTAATGAATTAAATTACAAAAAAAGGACGGAGATAGGTGAAATTATAACTTAAATACAATTCTAGAATACTAAAACATTTAAAAAGACTTGTAAAAACAAATCTAAAAGAAAATGAGATCATTATCATAAAACTTAAGACTAGTTTTTGTGTATTAGTAGGTGTGTGTGTGTGTTCATGTGTGTGTGTGTGTGTGTGTGTGTGTGTGTGTGTGTGTGTGTGTGTGTGTGTGTGTGTGTGTGTGTGTGTGTGCGTTAGTATGAAACCTTAACAATGCGTTCAGTCTCAGTGTAAGATAAATGCACCAGAACTTTACATAAGAGTTTCTTAGTTCGTATAACAGAGAGTTTTTTGAAGTCAAATATTCTAACTAATTTATTGTATATACGTGGGAACAGGAATACTGGAAACCGGCGTGCAAATGAAGTTTTGACAGAAGTAACAGGTATTTTGTAGATACGGTTTTTTAGTAAAGAGTTGTAGTTCGGTGAGCTTAGAACGGACTTGTGAACATGCTGTACAACTCTTGACAGATATAATTTGCGAACACTGAGTAGTCGAGTTTCATTGAACAGGGCATCGGTGGGATATCTAATTGGTTTTTTCAGTGCTACCTTTAAAACCGCTCTTTGTGCTCTCTCTAATTTCATTAAGACGGTTGATGAGGTTCCCCCCCAGGCTAGAATGCAGTAATTTATAATTGGTTGTCCCAGAGCTAGGTAAATAGTTTTTAATAAACTGATGTCAGCTGACTCTCGGAGCATTTTCATTGTATGAATTAGTTTGCGAACACGGCCCGACACAGTAGCCCCGTGCTCTCTGAAGTTCATCTTTTCATCGATAACTATCCCAAGATATTTAATTGAGCTGGCTCTGGATATGTAGTCGCAAGTGCAATGTTCAGTTTGAGAGCAGCTGTGGACCCGAAGATCCCGCTGGTGTCTCGGCGCCGACGCAGAGGTTTTATGAAAGCAAAGGAAGTTTGTTTTTGCTGTATTAAGTGTCAGAAGATTTCGTTTTAACCACCTAGACACCACCGCGATCCCAAGTTCAACACTATTTAGGACATTCTCCCATGAGTTATCGTGGAAAACAATAGCTGTATCGTCGGCGTAGCACATTATGTCAGCATTCTTTATATTTAATTGAGAAATGTCATTGATGTATATCAGAAAGAGGGTAGGTCCTAGAATGCTGCCCTGCGGTACGCCAAACGATACAGCTCTCAGGTCACTCCGATGTTCGCCAACTTTGACACATTGACATCTATCCGTCAGATAACTGGCAAACCATTTTAGTGTGGTTCCACGAACTCCATAAGCTTCCAGTTTTCTGAGTAGGATGGGGACGGAGACTGTGTCAAACGCTTTTGCAAGATCCAAAAAGACGCCGACACAGGCCCGTCCCTCATCTAAGTGTAACGCGATAGTCTTTGTGAGAAGGTTAACTGCTTCTTCCGTTGATACTCCCTTACGAAAGCCAAACTGGTGATTTGATAGAAGAGAGTTAGATTCCAGGTATGCTACTAGTCTTTTATTTATAATACGTTCTAGAAGTTTTGAAAGTGAGCCAAGAAGAGAAATTGGTCGATAATTACTAGGTTCAGTTTTTTCTTTACCTTTATGGATCGGAACGACAGCTGCCACTTTCCACGCTTTGGGAAAGATGCCACTTTCAATGCTTTGGTTAAAGATCATAGCAAGTGGTTCCGCAACTGAGGGACCAATCGCTTTCAATATCTTATTATTTAGGTTGTCGAGGCCTGGTGAACTGTCTGGGTCTAATTTTTTGATGAGTTCGAGGATTTCATACTTATCTGTAGGATTGATGTATATAGAGTTTAATATGGAACGGTTTATATCGACTTTATCTGCTAGAGTGTCCTGAGTTTCATTTTCCTGATCCAGTATTGTGCTGGCCAGGTTTTGACCAACTGCAGAGAAATACTCATTGCACTCATTTAAGGAATCCTTTTCATTATTTTTAAGTTTTGTTAATATTTGCGCATTGTTTGTTGAGTGTTTACGGTGTGCTATTTTGTTAATCGTTTTCCATAATTTTTTGGGATTTTTTTGATTAGTAATTAGGGTTTGCAATCCGGATAATCCACTATTCGGATTATCCGGATATCCGCCAAAATTAACATCCAAAAATATCCGGATAGTTAATCTCTAAATATCCGAATAACGGATATTTTTAACTAAACACAAATCATGGTTTAAACTTTATTTACTACCTTTTTGGTACCTCAAATTATTATAATGTGCAAGCATACACAACTAAAACCCTTAATAGGACGTACTATTAAGGGTTTTAGTCGTGTACAAGTTTAGTTGCAGGTCCACTGTGGACTACTTAAATTTATTCTAGTATCACAAATATATACTATCATTCTGAAACGATACGCATGTCGAGGTGATAAGAAGGGATTTTGCCTGCTTAACCTTAGAAATGTGGGTAGCAGGTTCTGTCGGAAGAGACATGCGGGCAGAAAATCCAAACTTTCAGAGGAAACCTTAGAGCTCATGAAATAGAGACGCGTAAATACACAGGCTACGGCGGCGGTAGAACAACGAACACTTACAAAGCAGATTCGAAAAGCGATACAATGGTATATTAGGGAGGCAATAAAACAAAATCGAGGTTCAAAAGTTTTCGTGAAGCGTCTTGGGCGGAGCCACATGTCAAAGCTGACTGCCGCCAATGGTCATGTTGTTTCCTCTTATCCAGAGATCATATCAGAGATGTAAGACTTCTATGGCAAGTTGTATGTCTTTGGATCTCAGGTGCCTGAACCCATTCCTTTTGATCCCGAGCTACTTTAGTCCGACATTATACCGATGAACTTCCCGATGTCAGCATTGACGAAATTGGGTTGGCCCTTAAACAACCTAAATATGTAAAAGCCCCAGGTGAGGACAGAGTTACAACTGAGCTCTTAAGGGCAGGGGGAACTCCTGTACTGAGGCAGCTGCAGTACATATTTAACTCCGTTTCTCACGAAGGGAGAACTCCAAGAGCGTGAAGCAGGAGTATGGTAGTTTCATCCTTCAAAAAGGGTGATAAAACTGAGCCACGTATACAAGCTGTTTTCGAGAGTCGTCACAAATAGGCTGGCGCGACGGATGGAAGACTTGCTACCACCGGAGTGAGCCGGGTTTGGGGGAGGATTTGGCACCATAGACCCTGTAAGGCAGATTGTACAGAAGCCTCAGGAGTATAATCAGCCTATGTGTCACGCTTTCGTGGACTATGAGAAGACGTTTGACTTCGTTGAGACCTGATCTGTTCTGGTCTCCCTACATCGGTGCCAAGTGGATTTTCGATACATCGGGGTGCTTAGAAGCCTGTATGACGCCCCGACTATGTTCGTTCAAGCAAAGAACAGTCAGACAAGACCGATCCCATTGCATCAAGGAGTAAGACGGGGGGGATGTTATATCCCCGAAACTGTTTACAAATGCATTGGAAGACAATGTTCAAGACTCTAAACTGGAACGGCGTGACATAAATATAAACGGCGAATACATCTCACTATTCTCACATCACACTTAAGATTTGCCGATGATTTGATATCGTAGTCATAGCAGCATCGCTGCAATAAGTTCAAGAAATGCTGCACAGCCTAAATGCAGCCTCCCAACGAATTGGTCTCAGAATGAACACGGACAAGATGAAGGTCATGTTTAATGGCCTCGTCATTCTGAGCCCAGTAATTACAGATGGATATCTTGAACTCGTTAAGGAATATGTCTACCTCGGGAAAATATTGCAGTTAGATAGATACAACAGTGAAAAGGAAGCCAATAGGAGAATTCAGTTGAGTTAGGCAACGTTGAATTACGTAACGTTAGAATAGAAAGTTGCATTACCTACGTATTTTCGTCGGATATATCACAGAGCCTGAAGACAATAGTATTTTATCAGTGTGTGCTCCCTGTAATGACGTACGGACTACGGAGCCGAGACGTGGACACTGACTTTGGGGTTACTTAATCCATACTTTAGTTTAAGGAATGCTCGGAGTTTCTCTGAAAAGCAGAATTCAGAATGAAGTGATCCGCCAGAGAACCAAAATGACCGACATAGCTCTGAAAGTTAGCACGTTGAAGTGGTAGTGGACTGGCTATATATGTCGCACAACCATAATCGCTGGAGTAAGCGTGTTCTGGAGTAGAGAACGCGTCTACGCAGCGTTGGACATCCTCTAGCCAGGTGGTACCGTCTTGCGTAGGAGGGCCGGCAGCGATTGGATGCATAAATCAACTGACCACGCTCTGTGGCATACATTGGCAAATTAGGCCTATGTTCAGCAGTGGATTGAGACAGGTGGATGATGATGATGATGATGAATCGTTATATAGTTTACTATAACGCTTATTTTGACGAATTACACCCATTAAAAGAATTATATTATTATATTTTACCACTATCCGCAATTATCCAAAATATCCGGATATTCGGATAATACAATTATTACTATCCATATTATCCGGATATTAAAACCAGGCGGATACTGCAAACCCTATTAGTAATTAGTTCAAGTTTTTCATGTTCGGCTTTGAGGTTTCTTAGAAGGGTTCTATAAAAGTTTCGGTATCGTGTATATATTAGTTTTTTAGTATCATCGGAGGGGGATTGTCTCGAAGTAAGGTGTAGCTTATCTCGCTGTTTGGAACATCTTATAAGCCCTGGGGTCATCCAAGGTTGAATGCAGAATTTAGCGTGACTTATTTGAGCGTTTCTAGAATTTTCGGCTATAGCTTTGGTGACAATGGACGTGAAACTACTTACAGCATCATCCACCGTAGTCGCTTGCGTGATGGGGAGCCAGTCGACATTTTGGAGTGCGTTATTAAGACCTTCATAATCCACCTTTAGTCTAGATCTCTTTTGAACGTTCTTGGAACAGTCGGAATGAGTCTTAAATCCTACCATGACCAAATCGTGATCAGTGAGATCAGAGGAACAAATTATTGATTCTGCTTGAGAGTTACTAGTTATGAAAATATGGTCTATGCATGACTTGTTATGAGTAGGTTTAGTTATAGTGGGTATTAGCCTATGTGAAGCAAGTAGTTCGAGATAATCAGATACATGTTCTGTATCCGAAGCTGCATCCAAAATATTTATATTTATATCGCCTGTTAAGACAAGGCATGACTTTTTACTAATCGACTTTAAGATCTGATCTAGGGAAGATATGAAATTATCAGTATTGTGGAAAGATGGAGAACGATAAATGCCTATAGTTGTGAACAGGTTAGGGACATCAATTATCAAACAATTCGCATCGTCTACTTCAGGTTCTATAACATTAGGTGACCATTTGTTATTAACATACGCTATTACCCCCGCCAGATTTATTGATATATTTTTTGGTGTTGTATGATGTATATCCCTCTATCTGTTTAATTGTTGAATTTTCGTTAATCCAGCACTCACTAAATATAATAATATCAAAGGAGGTATTCAACCGTGCAAAAATCAACAAGAAATTGTCGAAGTTCCGCTGCATGCTTCTAATGTTAACTTCGAGTATTTTAACAGGGAATTTCGATATAATGGGACTGCAGTCTTCAGGAGTGGCAATTGTGTGGCATTCAATATTTAAAGAGTTATCAATATCAGTCATTAATTCTAACGTAGCCATGGAAGAGAAAGTAAGAACAAGAGACTAGGCGTATTATTACACAGATTATGCCACAGATGATTCTTAAAGTCCCATACGAGCGATATACCCTGATAAAAACTGAACAATTGGTTGGAGTGTGGTGTGTTTTTTGATTTGGTTTTCATGGACACGTGTGTTATTGTTTTAGTGTGTGTGTATGTGTATTGTGTATGACTATTCGAGCTATGATATAGTGACATAGTTGGATGCAGAGACGGTATTGTGAAAAACAGGTGAAACATAATCAGATGTGCCAAAACAAACTTAAAAGATATGATATCGATACCTAGTTTATTCTTCACGTTTTCCTGATATCCTCTCCAAGTCTTGATGAGATCGGATCTGTAATGCAGGGTTTCCATCTCGGCCTTCGTGCTTCCTGATAAAAATATTTCCGTTTCGAGTCCAGCAAAATGTAAAGCCATGTTCCTTGGTCCAGGCTCGCGTGTCACGAAATAACTGCCTATTGGTACTAGTTAGGCGTTCATTCACATACAATTTCCTCTCAGTTTCAGTTGGTACGATGTCCTTGCTATTGAGCGTGGATCGACGTATTTTCGCTTGTTTTAAAAACTCTTCACGTTTCGCCCTTCGTACGAAAGAAACTATCAAAGGTCGTGGTAGGCCGTTATTTTGTCCTCTATTTTGTCGCTGTCCCGCGCGGGTCACATGGTTCACTTCGCACTCTTGGAGGTCCATCCCTAGCTTGGCTTCCTTTTGTTTCGTTACAGTAATTCACTAAGTGAAGCTTTCTGAAGTCTGAATTTATCAAAATGATACGTTATGATTGAAATTAACTTGAAGGATACCAGTAATAGGATAGGACAAGCCTCCTCCTGTTTTAAGCCTTAACCTTCAGCCGCCCATACAACAAAAAAATCCAGTGAATTTTAAATTAATAGTGTAGGAATAAGAATATAA
Source organism: Thaumatotibia leucotreta (assembly GCA_025490895.1). Lineage (NCBI taxonomy): Eukaryota > Metazoa > Arthropoda > Insecta > Lepidoptera > Tortricidae > Thaumatotibia > Thaumatotibia leucotreta. Next base: position 22,015 of record JALPQI010009724.1, on the reverse strand, counting down.
TGTATTTTGATTGAGGAGACTTTTTAATAGACTGCTGGGCGGCTAGAGGCTAATATAATATGTTACTCTTCTCTACCTATAATATTTATGTGACCTATGTACATATAGATACTTCTAGTAAGAATAGGTAGGTAATATAGTGACTAATGGTCTCCTATTTCTAGGTATAGGTACTACATACACATAGAGAATTAGGCTTAGCGGTGTATGTAGCTTCTCTAATTCGCTGAGTGCATAGTAAAGTAAGTAGTAAGTGATTTATCTGTATCTACTTAAATATCAAGTCAATATCATAATCACTCATCATCTGTAAACCAATCCCGTCTCTGGAAGATGAACAGACTGATTTATACCTATCTAAAATGTGTTTTCGTTCATAGTTACAGTACTTAGGTTAGGGCATACATTAGCTATAGATATAGTCCGTGGGCTAGTCGGTCTGAAATTAGAAAACGGTATCCTTAAATTTTGTTCAAGAGATTAATTACATATATTTAATAGTTCTCGAGATATACTTGATTTTGTAAAACTTGAGATCCACCATCTTTGATTGGCCCCCATTTTTGTTAGGTAGCACTTATAAATGGCAATCTTGCATTTTTGACGTTTTTATAAGCTTACCTAACAGCCGTGAAAAGGAAAATTTGTACCTCCTAATTTTAACCATACCTGTCATACAACGGAAATCTTGAAATAGCCCGTATGCCTATTAGCTACCACTTTGAGATGTCTATAATACTTTTTTAACATCCTTATGAATATGTCTAACTACTGTAAAAAGGACACTTGGTACCCCCAAATTATACCGTTTTCTAATTTCAGGCCGACTAGCCCACGGACTAATAATACAGATAAGTATTCAAACTCAACCGAATATAATCCGACGGCACCTTGACGGCACAAGTTTGTCCTAAGGTTTTTGTTCCTAAACGAACCCTAACAGACACACGTACACGTTAGTAAGGTAGGTATAATTACTTGTTGATTTTCAATCAAGTCAATTTCGAAACTGCTAAGTTTAACAGTGTGTTAATGACATTATAGTAGATTGTTCAACGAGGGACTAAAACAGGCCATTATGACACGAGATATTTATCCACCCGAGCGTAGCGAGGGTGGATGTAGTTCGAGTGTCATTATGGCTGTTTAGTCCCGAATTAAACACTCTACTTTTCACTTAGAATGCGAGGAAAAAAGCTACATTCTACATAATCTCAGTATTAATTAACAGAAAGAACAAATAAGAAACAAAAAAATTATATGTTCTGCGATGTCAAAACTTCCGATTTCTTCGGGACATGGCCACTTTACTATAAATTCGCAAACTTTTTCAAGTTATAGTTATGGTTTACTTGGAGTATGGTTAAGCTTCTTAGATTTTTCATCAAAATATGTCAGAAATACGCCTTCCATAAATGATGTTGGTACCTACCTAATTTGCTTTCCAGTTTTCCAATCCATAAAAGTTTGATACGCTTTTGAATATATTACACTAGATTTCGGCGGCAAAAGATTTTGCACCACCTCTTTTGCATTCTTCTTCATTCTGGAGTAAGGCATTAATACTTCTTCATCGCATGACGTGACATCGTAAATTATATAACTACGATTTGAACAATATTACTTATGGACAAAAACACAAAAAATAAGCAATCAAATTCGTTCCGCGTTTAAGTTTTTATCTGTATTCCTTTTTTGAAATATGACGCTTTAAATACTTGCATATTTAGCCAACGAATTGGAGCTAACTACATAACTATTTTGAAGCTAATTGGTTATTAAAAAATAAGTAATAAATTGGATTCAATCTTAATCATAAATATTAAACAAGTATTAAATATACATGTATATCAAGAAAATAAATCGATTCTCCTTAATATTTTTTCACGATTGACATTTTGAGGTTATTTTCAATGTCAATACCTAACCGTTCGTTCAAAAATCATAAACACTAGAAATGGCTGTTTAGGGGTTTCCAAAGTCAATTAAAAAAAAGTTTAGAGGTTGTATCCACGGCATGCACAAAAGTGGTCCATACACAAGCACTGAAAATGGCGACTATCCTTTATTCTTGAACACCGTGAGTGTGGCTGTTTACGGGTTTCCAACGTCAATTAAAAAAATTTTACTTTAGTCCCTAGAGATTAATAAAGAGTTTTAGTCCCGATATGCAGGGACTAAAATAACATTTTAAGAGCATGAGAAGTGAAAAAATATTTGTCCGACATGTGGTTTCTTATGGGCGTGGAATGCCGCGCTTATGGCCGACTATTTGCTTCGATATGTATTAAATTCTTACTTTTGAATGTTTGATGACATCTTTCACGTTTACCGGTTTGCGGATTTTGTTTTTAGACGCTTTTACAATCACTTTTCTAAGTATTCTCGTACGTGATTAAACAGTTTAAAATGGTAGATAGTATCTACCTCTAAGTAGTGGCGAATTACGCTATAAGTGAACAGAACGACATTAGTTTTTTTTTTACTTTTGAACAGCAGTCGCTAAAATCATTAGGTATTATCTAGTACTGGTTCTAGTAATTATAGAAAATTATCTGATAAGTATATATTTGAACAGAAAGGCTTTTTGGTTTAGAAAATTTTATAATGACAGTCTTAGGTATTTAATTGAGCAGGGGTGTGTGGCGAAGTTTCTTGAAAAAATATAAATTATATTGTAGGTCTAGGTGAATGAATACTGTTTTATGAATCTTTCTGAAATTAACTAACAGATAATTTAGGCACCTATTTACCTACTTTCTCATCTCTGCAAATGAGTTAAGTTAGGTATGTTTAACAACAGGTACTACATATGAAACCAGTTCAGAATTCAATAGTGTTAAAACTTAAGCGAATTTCCTTATGATTTTTGTTCCGCACCGAAGGAAGTTCCTAGATACAGTCAAGATAAAAAATATAAATACGGGTAGAGTGCAAAAAATACGTACAGACGACATCATAATAACGTTTTTTATAGGTACATTACATATTTTACCTTGACTGTACATTGCAGAAATAGAGAATCTTTCTAATGTTGAACTGTCTCAAAAGTCTCAATGTATATTTTGTAATCCGTCCACGTTTAACGGAAACAGTAAAGAACTAACAAGATAACAGTAACCCGTCATTTCGCATACACTCGACGAGATAGTAAAAATGAACTCCATAAACATACAAACAATGAATCAACAATAATCCAGTTTACACAAATTACGCTTCAATTTCGACTTTTCATCAATGGGCGTTCGAATATTTAGCATGAAGCTACCAAATGTAGCGCGTCACAAACAACTGGTTTTACTTTTTTATATCAAATTGGTACCTAATTAACTACTGCTGTGTAATCTGGGGTCATAAATGCCACGGTCATCAAACGACAGATATGGCGCGAGCTAAACAGGTGTTAATTTCAGGAGGTTAGAGTAGCGTGAATTTTATCTATATGAAAAGTAATTCATGGCATGCTAGCACGTAGTGTTTAAACGGAGGAGTTAGCACGGGACTCCGAACAAACAAGATGCGCCGGAGTCGGAGTTTCCGTGCGCGTGCGTGTCGGGCCCGTCGCCGATGGACGTGGGCGTCAAGGAAATCTTTGACTTACCTTTTAGTGTATTCTTTTTTTTATTGAAACATAGTTGGTCTATATGAATGCTAGCAGGATTGCGAGTACATATTTTATTGTCTTTTTTTTATCCTACCGTGCCGCTAAAACTAGCGCTCTGACAGCGGATTTAGCAATTACCTAGCATGTCTATCAATTTCAGTCTGCGGAACGAAAATTGTTGCATTGGTCAATATCCGGGATTTCCATCTTAGACTAGTTGATATTATACCATTACATCCATGGTTTCAACATCTAATCAAATTAAAATGGAATGATCGGAATGATATTATACTAACATTTTATAGAGATGATTTTTTATCTAAGAATGTACCTAACATATTTTTACGTTGGTAGAGGTTGTAGGTACCTACTCAATTATTAACGTTTTTTTTGGTGTAGATAAGTGCGTCGTGTGGTAATGGCAGTAAGAATACCTTTGTCACCAGTTCACCACCCCAACTCTTCCCGCGGTTGTCGTAGGAGCCGGAGCCGACTAAGGGATTGAAGTGTTAATTGACCATTTTTTTCATAGTAGATTGATTTTCATAGATGATGGACAGCAGTATCATCACCATAGTGAACACATTACTGCGATCGCCAATCCGCTTGCCCAGCGTGGCGTTTATGGGCATTTACCTCTCCTAATGCGTCCATACGCATAGTTAATAGGAGAGGCCTACGTCCAGCAGTGGACTGAGATAGGCTGATGATGTGTGTGTGTGACGTAGCAGTAAGTGCAATCATATGAAAGTAAATTAAGTGAAATTGATTGATCTATTGAATACGTATAACTTATAAACTTAATTATACCTACTATGCTCTTCACTTTACGGCGAGGGAACACATCGTGAGGAACCTGCATACATCTGCGAGGAAATTCAAGGGTGTATGTTAATTGTGAAGTCCCCAATAAGTTCTGGGCCAGCGTTGAGACCATGCAAAATAGACAAGTTTGATGTAGAGTTGCGGAAAAATGGCCAGAATACAATACAATACCTAATATGTATGGTCTGTTGCCTAGTGTAATTCTTCAGGTTGGTATACTTGGAATAGAAGCTGCTCACCACACGCCAGCCACAGCATCGCGGATCGTTTCGGATATTGACTCAGTCCGACAGAGAACCAACAAACGAATTAAGAGAATTTTCGTCCAGTAGTTTCCTGGAAGGAAGCAAGGTAAGTTTGAGCGGCTTAGTAAAAAACGAGAAATATTCGTATAGGTATGCTTTTAGAATAAAATAGGCTTGAAGCAGTGCTGCTTTTTCCACCAAACTTTTGTAAAACGTTATTGCCGTTCATTCTTTATTACTTATCTACAATAGGGACCGATACCCGATGCACTTGTTATAGGTCACTAGATAACTTTAGCAACAGATATTGTATGGTAAGCTTTTTCGTTTGCATAAGTACTTGTGTATTGTATAACTTATCTAGTTAGTGACCTATGTATGACATCAATGACATTACAAACCAATCTAAGCGCATTTTATTTATGTCTTATCAAATTATTAAAATACGGGTTGGTAAATATTGTTGCTAATAGTTGAATTTTGTAGCAACTGCTGACCTAGAGGATAGGTTATGTGTCTAATAATAATGAACTATAAATGTTTTCTTTACACAATCACTTTCAAATAAATATAGGTAGAATTGATATACCAGCTTAGAGAAATAGATACAAAATAGGCAAATTTTAATTGTTCTCCAAAACTTTGAAGTTGTTACTTGGGACCCAATTAATCCGGTTCATAGAATAATTTCGCTACTGAATTATTTGTAGGGACACTTAGAAAAGTTAAATCTGTATGTGTGTAAATAAATATGTGTTCGTTCGGTTGAGCTTTGAGCTTCATTACGTTACGTGCTACAACGAATACTGATTTCAATTACTAAACTCCTAATACCTACGTATATGTCTGTAAATGCCTATTTCGTTGCTACAAAGGGAAAATTTCGGAAAACCACAAAATCAACCGACACTGAGACCATAAACTGCTCCAAAAAACCAAACTACAACATTTCGAAATATCTATTGGTAGTTGCGATCAGTTGTAACGGTCACTGCGATGTTTAAAAATGAAACATTTCTGTGGAGAGCGTTGAGCTCGGTCGTTGTTTGAGGTTTCCTTTACCAATTAGCACCCGGCCGGGCGGACCGTAACTGGGTGAGGCGGTGGAATGCTGGCTAGGCTCTGTTCCCGAGACGATCTTTGACGTTTGTGAAAGCTGCAGTGTAGGTATGCGTTCACCAAATTGGGATCACGTGCGTTGATCAATGTGAGCGATCGGTGTTTTGTAGTCTAGGCCAGGGGTCGGTAAACTTTTATGAAGAACCAACCGTGGCAACCATTAGTCTCAGAGACTTACCTAAAAGAGCCAATGGTTTTTTGGTCGATCGTAGTTAAGATGGCTGTCTGACTTTCTAGGGAAGGTTAGGAGAGCTGCGATTGCACCTGAAAAGAGTCAAAGGCTCGCTCGTGAGTTCATGACCCAGGGTTTGCCAACCCTTGGTCTTTGCGACGTACCTAACTAAAACAGGGTATCCTAGATGTAGGTACTCCGTAGTTAAATAGTAAAACAGTAGTGTCCATAGGAAAAATACCTATATGATGGTGATTGAGCTTAATTAACTTAAGTTTCTCTTTTAATTTTCAGTTTACCTCATGACAACAACTTAGTTTTGAACGAGTACATGACTATTGAGATAGAAGGGATCATTGTTTATGAAACTAGTATTAAAACTAATAAGCAAACTATAGAATTGTACACATGCATTTCCAGTCACATGAGCGTTCCCGACCTTATAAAATAGGAAATTACACTGTGTCGATAGACTGTGTTACAAAAGGACAGCAATTTCATCGAAACGGTGCATGTAGTTTTTGTAAAAACTAACAAAGTAAGGAAAGCTTTAATCTATGTACATAAATTGATGATTTGTCTTATATATCATTGACTTAAACTCTATCATCAAAAAAAAGTTATGCTGGTTAGGAACAGATGTAGAGCATGATGCTTTCCAACCGTAGGTAACTAACTACTATTTTCACGGAAATGTCCGATTTTATCTATCACTCATTGTGATAGAAATATAAATTCGAATTGTACCTTCCTTACTTTGTTAGTTTTTACTTCACCTTAGACAAGATACAGTCAAACATTTCTATTTTCTCAATTCGACATGACAAAGCTTTTCTCACTATAGCTCTACAAACTTGTTAAACTCAATCAAGAGTTAAGTGCAAGTGCTAGAAATTGTCACCGATAACTGTAAAATTTCGAAATTCACCGATGACATTGCTACAATTTATGAAAATTCTGTCATGAGAAACGCCTCAATGCGGCGCACGATCATCTCGCCAGACCGCCCGCGCACCACCAATCAGTATGTTTGTCAATACACTGGGGGCGTGGCTTCATGTCGACCTGCGCCGGCGCACTTGTATAACCGATTATGATCACTTTCATCCTGTAAATAGAGGCGATAATCGCTTCGGCGACCGCCAGTGGTCATTACACATCGACAGAAGATAAGGGATTTTAAGATTATAACAGTATGGTTGGTTTTCGGAAAATATGTTCTAAAGGCAGTGGGTATGTTATTTTGTATATATGCTAATGACGCCAGGGCGCCCGAGTTCGCGGTAGTTGGTCATGCTGTTGGCACGCTGCCACCGATCCGTGATTTGTGACAAAATTTACGTGCATTTCCTTTCGTCACGTTTAAGCCACTAAAAAAGAAAAAAAGTTCTTGTGAATAGGGTAGAAGAATTTGGCGAAGTGTAAAAAGTGTTTGGTGAAAATAATTAAAAAAACTTATTGAATTGACTTTTATGTGTTCCAAGTGGACGGGATTGAGAACTTAATCTGTAAAAGCAGGTAGGTAATTACAAAAAGTTATGGAATAATTAGCAGTACTTCTAACATCGAATAAACTAATGGAATATTATTTGCAGTGCTCCAAATTTAATAGTAATTTATAATTTCGGTTCTAATATTATTTCAAAACTCGACTAACGTCTCGTTTTGTAACAGCAAGCCTCAATTTTAAGAACCCTATTATAATTATCACTGTTGCATAAACTGTCTAGGTACTATAGGGTAGCGCATACGAAAAGGGACGCAATGTGTGTTTTATTTAAGGTACAATATATATTTTCTTGCACAATTTTTGAGAAAAGCACTATACTCGCACTCGTACTTGACTCGGAAAAAACGAAAGAACTTATGCAGGCTTCATATTAAATTATTAAGCAAATATTCAAGCTACAAAACAAATGGGTCTATCTCGTGCCTCGATAGTTAGTAGGTACCTAATGTGGAGTACCTACCTACCTACTATTCCCAAGTACTGCGAAAATGGCCAAAAAATTCCTGTTGTCAGTGACGTTTTGGGGCGCAGAACGGCCTAGGAGATTTTTTGGATAGGTATTAGCTCAAGTTTCAGAGCTGGTAGTAACTAGTACCTAAGTAGGTTGCACTTATTTTCGTGTAATTTAAAAAATCGACTCTTCTGAACTTCCAACAATTCCCTAGGGGGGCTATTCAAACTCCCAAAAGCTCACAGGTAACGGGAATTTAATGCACTTATTTTTTGGCGACCCAGTATAACTAACGACTTAGTTCGGGACGTTTTTTAGGGCAACGCAAGTAGTCTCGATTATAATCGTTTGCTTATTTTTTCAATTACTAAACATATTGCGCTCCAAAGACTCCGGTGTGATCATTTGAATCTGTGTATCTAACCTAGGATGGGAAGTAGTGATCATTCGACTGTTGCCGCTTTCCTAGCCCAGGCCTACTATACCAGTAATTGGAGTTCGAGGCCAACGAAACTACGACAGATGCGTTATTGTCAAATCTGTCAAAGTCTCTTATGTCATTGTCAAATAAAGTTTTCAGGTTTCCACAACCTTTTTGTTATTTAATTAATTTATTTAAAATAATTCCTAATAAAAACATTATATACCTCCGTAATGTTTGTACGCCTTTTTGTTTAATATGGCTGTCACAACTAGGATTTTCTTAAAAACACGTAAATACCTAAAAACTTGTCTTTTCTCTTAACTAACATAGAAATGACAAAATTTTCTTGTAAAGAACTTAAAATGATAAGAGCCAACGTTTCAAAGCCTATTTTAAAAAGAAGTTGAATTACCAGTGAACACAAACGACAGCGTGCCATATTTATTAAGACGGTAGGTATGGTTAAATTACTAAACCCCCTGCCTTATTACGGGTTAAAATTATGGGAAAGAAATTTGGAAATGTAAAATGAAAGCATTTTTTGTATTTTATTTTTTATTTGTCTTCTTCATCACTTATCCTCCTGAGTGGTAACTTTTTCAAAGCTGGTCCCATAGTAAAACTTGGCTGTAATCATGAGTAGATCCAGAAAATATGATTTTGTATCATTGTGTTTTATAACATTTCACCTAGTATATTTCATTTGGAATTTCATTTTTTGATGATGGGGTGTATAGCGAAGCTAAACATGGCTGAACCAAGTGGGTCACCTTGTTAACAAACTACGGAAGAAAACAAAACGTTAGATCTGTATGATAATTTAAATGGAGAACTATAGCACTAGCACTGCCAAAGAAATTTGTAGGTCAAAGGAATTTTACGAATACGAAATGTGAACATAAAGCACGCTACAATATATTATTCTGCAATTTTCTAAACGTATGCATAAATAGGGTTTTAGGTAATTTATGTGTAGTTAAATTGCTGTACCAAATGTTATTAACACCTGAGATGATACCAGCGCAATACCGACTTTGTTACTAATAATTGCGGATAATTAAGTTTTTACTAAAATATCTCATATTTACGTGAAAATAAGTAAATAATATTGTTTCTATAAATTAAAGAATTAAAATTACCAATAAATAAGATATGTCAACGTCTGTTTTTAGAAAATAATTATTTACTATTGTAAGAACATTTCATTGTTGTGGCAATATTTTCGTAGATTCTTTGGCCTCGAACTCCAATTAGTGGTTTAGGTACCGCGAAAATCGAAATTCGTAAATTTCGAGAATTTTTCTCTGTCACTCAAACGAAGGCGTCATTAGAGTGAAAGGGACAAATCCTCGTCTCGTAGGACCGCAGTATCTACATAGGCTTGTGATGGTACCTACCGCGTCAAATCGTTTGTCAGCGTTGCCGTCACTTTTGAAAAGAAGAAGAAATTATATAATAATAATCATTTATTGCAACCATGGTACATAAGGTGTTCAAACAAATAAATAAGATCACATGGCATCCTGGCAGGGTATGGCAAATGGCTTATATACTAAAATATACATGTCTTACTAACTACCAGACCGTATAAAGCTAAATTTCTTTTATGGATTAATTAACTCGTCAGCTTGGCGGTTGGACCAAGTTTTCATTGTCCCTCGTTACCATAGTTTCATTTTCCTGGTTCAGCTGCGGTTTTATTGCATTAAAATTCATCATACTTATAATATTTTCACGACAGTTTCATATATGGCGATGGGTTACTTACTAATCAATCTAATCATGAACATGATAGTAGAACCTATTGGAACATTTCTTCCTACAAACAAATAATCATGGAAGTTACACGCCATACGAAATTGCCTTTCAAAAACGGTCCATAAATTTTCTTGACAAAGGTCCATGTCAATCCCTCCTCAATATTACACTTACCTATTATTTATGAATCTATAAATCAACCTATTTTATCTTGACCCGCTATTTAAAAATACCTACGTTGTTGTAAGTGGTCCATGAAAGTTTTAATTGAATTCTATTTAAAATAGTCAAAGACGTTGCGCAGACATATGTATGTGCATGCGGTGTTATGATAAAAAACGGTATGTCGCGTATTTGGGGGCGCATCGCAGATTTCTTCTGATGAACTTGTCTACAGTTGTTATTTTCCTGGTAAGACAAAAAAAAAGAGTTGATCGACCCAGCCCGCCCCGACGGCTTCAGGAATCACTCGATTCGGTAATTTCGGTATGCGACGGTACAAAGTGTAGTTTTATAATAATAATAATAATAATTTCTGCGAACGGTCTCATAGCGAAGAGTCTCGATCAACACCTCAAGAGGCTCTCGCTAGGTGGTTGGATCAAGGGTCAGATGCAGAAGGCGGTAATCCTGGACACGGCGCGCATAGTCCGGCGGTTCCTCTCCCTGCAGCCCTAACCACCGGCAGCTTGGGCCCGCCCCGTTGCCGGCGGCACCCTAGTTTAGGTTTTTTATAAAGTGTTTATATTTTGTATTGTTTTTGTATGTTGTATTGTATTTTAATTTTGTATTCATTTTATAAAAACCCTAAACTGAGATGAAAGTTAAGTAAAGATAATAATAATAATTAAATTCTTTATTCAGATATCTAGGATCCAGTTAGAAAAATTAACATAAGTAATTAGAATTAACGTAAGTAATTAAAAAGTTAATGAAGGTTAAGTTTATGAAGGGGGTAAAACCACTTAAGGCTTAAGACCAACAATAGATCGAGTTTTGCCTAGAGGATTTTACCTAGATGAAAGGCGTTATATAACATGCAGTTCGAAAACTAATCAAGGAATCTATGAGCGCGATAAATGCGGTGATCAAGTGGAGTTAACAAATAAATGTTTCTGTGGCGAAATATTTATCGCATTACGTTTTTTTAAACTGGAAGGTTGTTCATTTTTCATTTGTATCTATGTATAGTATGTATACCTATAGGTACTATTCGTCGGTAGAAAAAAAGAAACGATTATGGCTGACTTCCCATAATATTTGATTTGACGTCTCGTCTTTGACACATTTCGTGAAACACGCAAACACGTTAGCAAACACGCATGCAGATAGATAGATGCAGACTTTATTGAAACATGCCATAACAATATGTGAACTTAAATAATTACAAACTATTAACTAATTTATTGTCACGACATCGTAACAAAAAGGCGCCGACTCAGCATTTGCTACAGCATTGCTGCTGCGGCGCTGGTCTAGGTTTCGGCAGGATACCATAATACTATTATATTATAATATATGTTTTTACGTTATCTAATACTAAAAAAGCTATTAATTTAAACGTATTGTGAAAACACAAATCAAATTATTTATTAACTAAATATTCGGAAGACCGAGTGGCCGAGGAGTGCAGGCATCAGCCGCGAAAGCTGAGCACGTGGGTTCGATCCCCACCTCGGACGTTGGTGATCTTGGTCGTTTTTTCTTTGGTATATGACATCCAATATTTGCAATTATTTTAACTAAAAAAAGACTATACTACGTATACATTGTGTCCTACGATACATTAAATAATAGAACCGGTCTATGTACATTAAAACTTATAACATAACTCGTGCAATAAAATATAATAGTAATTACTAGGTAGGTACACTTTGTGAGCAGTGTAGTTTTATACACTTCGTCATAAAATTTACCTCACACCCCGTCAAGTTATCGCTTATACTTAGTTTGAGATTGGACACCTTTGTACAGTCAAGTCGTGTTTCAAGTTCCAAATTACGTACCTATACAGGAGTTTGTATTATGTTCACGTTCAGCTTAAGTAATTCGTTAATTCATTTAACTAAGCCGCAATATTGTGTACATATTTTAGTACTCAACTGTTCCTATAAATATCTAGTATTTAAAAAAGTTAGTCGGCGGGCTCGGCGGCGGAAACTGCTGCCAGGAATAAGCACGCCAAATACTTGGGGGTTGGGGGTCACGTATGACTTTGTGCCCATTGCCATCGAAACGGCTGGGCCCTGGCAGGGAGCTAGGTAGGCGGTTGAGGGACAGGGGTGGTGACCCATGTTCTGGGTCATGGCTGATCCAACAGGTCTCCATCGCTGTATAACGTGGTAACGCAGCGAGCGTGGGCTTTTGGACCAGGCATGGCGCAACAGGGTTTTTAGTATAGTTTTAGTTTTAGTTTGTTATTTTAAGTTAGTTTTTATTGTATTGTATATTTAATTTATTTGGGTTTATTTTTGTAATGATCGTGATTGTTTTTGAATATAATTGTATGATATAGTCATTCATTAATTAAAAAAAAGGAATATACAGTCATTTAAAAATAATGATAGAAATGGTTTATTTGTAGTTAAGTTACCTAGTTATAGATTTAGTGCAAATCGAAATTCCCTTCGGTTTTTCAGTCCGAATTATGATGATGTTGATGTCATAATGAAGTATGTAAGGTACTAGTACCCGACGCTGTAACAATACTCGTCATCATAGCTTGAGTTGCCATCGATAAGATAAAATCAACTTTTAGGGCATTAAAACGATGATTAATGTATGTACCTTTAATGCTTCATATTCCAACTTTGAAATAATTAGCTTAATTTTAAGACAGGCTGACGTTTATTAGGACTGATTGTTACCTAATATTTCCAATGTCCCAATATGCGACATTGAAACTTGTATTGAAGTGACGGCTATTGGGACTGCCTGCAAAAGCATCTGACGCTTACTCATACAATGCAGTTGACTAAGAAAATTTGCAATTTTGAGAAATTTTGATATTGTCACCCTATAAAATAAATACTATTTAACAAACTAATTGTAATGTTAAATAATTCACAGCTTTGGAGCGATCTACAATCAAATTAAAAGACGAAAACCTAGTAGTTGGTCCTAATATTTTGGCTCTAATATTTTGTATCAACATTTTTTTAAACCTTTCTACTAATTATACATAGATACATACATAATTTCCTAACAAAAGCAAACACGGATCCGGAAAACATGTTTAAAATTAAAATAACGACTATAACGATGCATAAAACTATTAAACAAATCAGTGTTTTCTGAAAGCGTAAAGCTTAATTCAATATCCACCGAACATCAATGAACTTATAATTAATCGCTTCAAACAGTACGTGTCATAAACCTCAGGTGTTCGCCCACAATGTAGGTTGCATTAACTAATTAAGAAGTTAAAATGGCCAATTGCAAGGAAATCCTATTAAATTGCAACAATTTATTGTGATACAGCAGCTCTCGTCCAGGTGGGTGAGCTGTCTGCGTTCAGAAGAAAAAGGCAATAAACTTGTACCTATGGGGGTGAGAAGTGGGTGCTACCTATTTGCGTGAGTCCGATTACCATCGCTACCGAGCATTCTTCGGTAAATCTTTAGAAATTACACGTAGTGTGCGCTGTGCGGTCTAATGAATAGATGGATGAACATATATTTGATACAATACAATGTATAGTTGTCACAGAAGACAGTGTTGTGTACAGAAGACATCCGACGATGTTGAACAGCCAGGACAGCCTTAACTTCCTACGATACCTCCTCGATGACTTAATAGTCCTCCTCTAATAATTTCTTAAGAAAATTGCTGTTACCACCCAGAATACTAAGACGCTGTATAACTACATCATCATCAGCCTATGATAGTCCACTGCTGGACGTAGACCTCTCCGCCACCCTGGGCAAGCGGATTGGCGATTGCAATAATGTGTCCACTATGATGACGCTGCTGCCAATCATCAATCTTTTATCAAATAATAGTCAGTGACACTTCAATCCCTTAGTCGACTCTTATGACACCCACAGGAGGAGTTGGGGTGGTGCCGTCACCACACGGCACATAACTACATAGGGTATCTGAAATATATCTAAGGAAATGAAGAAAATCCTGCGACCTCCGAGTCATTGAGAGCTGATGCATCTGAGCAGGAACATATTTTTTGTCAATTAATGAATATGTAATGTACTAGGTTCCTACCGTGGATACAATTTGGGCATCATCCTTGCTCATTTAAATGATACTACCACGCGGCGACTTCATATTTTCTAGTTTTTTCTACTAAGTAGTTTACCTGAAATTAATTAAACGTAAGTTTACGCGATTAAGACCCGTTTGTCTTTAAAATATGTAGTTTACCTGAAGCCGATACTTCGTACGTGCCGCGAACAACTCATTTAGAAGAAAAAGATAATAAACCTGTATAGCTCGGGAATAATGTTGGCGCTTTTCGCGGACGCGCAGGAGTCGATGACGGCGCGCACGAGCGGCACAAAGCCGGCGGCGCAGGCGCAGCCCTATCGGCGCATCCGCCTCGCCACAAAGCCCACAATAAACTTTACAGCCCACATAAAACCCTGACTTTTTAACCCGGGTTATTTGAATTAATATCAATTCGGAGTTCCTCAATGGGCTTTACTCGTCAAACTTTAAAGTTTTATGACAACCTGGGAGGAATAAAATTTAATTGAAATGTAGCCCCCAAAAAAGTTTGATTGTGGTTATCGGCTTCCGAATTTGAATATTTACATTGAATATTTTAATAACGAAGTTGATGAGTGATGGCGGTGGTATGTTGACAAGGAATTTTATTCACCGTTACTTGCTGATATTTTATGGATGCGTAAAAATAATTGATGCAGATTTGTCACATGCCTTCTACTTCTACTTCATTAATAATATGGAAATCGACTTCCATTGAGGTGTATGAATCATTTTAGCAAAAATTTAATTGCTCATGCAATAAACATGTGCTTTTAATATTCTAGGAATTCCGAATGAAGGCTGAAAATTATCAAGTTAATAATTAATCAAACATTTGATTGCCTTACAGGGGTTTAAAATTACATCCGGGTGACACCAAATAAAACGCTGAGATAGCTCAGCATAAAGCAGAATGGAGAAAAAGAGACAAAAACCTTTGCCCAGCAGTGGGATACTGTTGGCTCACAATAAATAAATCTACCTAAACTGATACTTTAGTATCTATACTGCAGGCACCTTAAGGCTAAAGGTTTTTAGCAAGGGGTGCTTGAATTGTGCGTTACTGAAAAATTTAGATTTTGTTGCTCACCGATAGAGTATCTTGATCTTAATGTGACATTTTCCCATACGATACGACGGTAAAACATGCCACGAGTTGGTGAAACATTTTTAATAAGTAGGCGTCAATAAATTGAGGAAACCAAACTGTAATTACAATGGTTTGTTCTCTCCAGATGTCTGGAGAATAAAATTGTATTGAAGCTGACAAAAGATATCTTTTCTGTGGAATGTCAGCATCATACAACATTAACAGAAAACCAAGGCTAAGTAATTAACCTCAGATGGACACATACTGTTGACACGAATCCATAATCGCCCATGAGCAGGAAATGTAAAACCCTGCCTCAGTACCAGTAGCAGAAAAATATTTATTCACAATCAAAGCGAAACCTTGTTGATCATGCCTTTCGGTTGTTTGATGTAGCTTTGTTTGTCTAACATATCAAGGTTGATGGTTGTATACATGTCAAGTGATAATGAAAATTCAAGTTTGAAGAAACGATGACGCAAGACCATTAAATTAAATAGTGCCTAGAGGAAAATTCGACTCGTATCGAAGATATTTCACGTTATAGCCAAGTTTGCGCCACAAGATATTTAGTAAGGCCACTTTCCGTCCATCCGATTCGATTATATCCCAAAGAAAATAGGCATGTTACATAATTACCAGAAAAATCTAAAATTGCTATGCAATAATAATCGCAGCGTTACGGCGATTAACGCAATGGGTTTGCCACGAATGCGCTAAGGTTGAGCATTCCGTAAATAAAACGCATGCGGATAACGCTGCGAGAAACGGACGAAACAACCGCGCGCTGTAAACTTTTCATATAACATTAAATTAAGATTTTCATTAATTTGTCAATGCTACAAGGTCCAATGTTAGATATAGGTTAGATTAGTTAGTTACATTTGATTTATTAATGTATATAATTTGTAAAATAAATATAAAAATAAATTAAAGCTTAATTTTCAATATGAGTTTACTACCACCATTATTTAAGATAATATACAAATCATCATCATCATCATCATATCAGCCGAAAGACGTCCACTGCTGAACATAGGCCTCCCCCAAAGATTGAGTCGTAAATACAATTTTGTTACAAATTGATTGAACAAAGTGAAAAGTTCAATGATTATTTCCAGCATTCGTAATATCACCAACGATCAAAAGTCAATGCGTAATTAGCGCGTATTTTGGCGCTTGCAAAGTCCGAGGCCTTCATATCGTACCTATTGCAAACTTTGAAATTAGAAATGCCAACACCGCGTTGTTTCAACTTCAATTTCGGCCGGTCTTGCATTTGATATTTAGCACCTCTGCCTCATCGTACAGAGAATTGCGATATTCATTGCGCGGTCACTGAAACCATGGGATCTCAACCTTTTTTGCGACGAGCTACCTTACGCATAACTAATATGTACCTACCATCTGTAGGTACCTGCTCAGATGAAATTTTTATTGAGAAGTCGGCTTTCTCAATTTTTTTTTGTATGGCTGACTGTTAGATATAAATTGCATTTCTCAAGCGATTTTAATCAATTATGTGAGGAGGATTGCTTTTTTCTACTTAATTTTTGTTCATATTCCAAAATGGCAAAAAGAGCATTATAACTATACCTCGATATTTTTCTAGCAGGAACGAGATATTGACAAAATGATATATCGACATATGAATGTTATCGATGAGTACACCCTGTTCTCATAAAAATACTAACTTCGTAAAAACAGATAATCAAGCAATACAGGGTCCTAAATATCTAATACCTCGTATTAATTGGCTCTATTCTCCTATGCCTTTAGAGTATATTTTATTAGTCTTTGTTATTTTGATAGGTGAGTGCTAAATACAAGATAGGTAATATGAGAAAAATAATGTATCATTTTGAGTGGTGTAATTTACATTCATGTAATTTATTGCTAAGCTACGGCACATTATTTATTTATAAAATTTATTTATCGACTACAATAAGACTTATCGATAACAGATAAGTCGATGTTTAATTTTGTCAATCAGATTTCGCATATTTTTGACACTTGACAAGAATGCAACAGGTCCCTAAATGGATTTTCAAAAAACAAAAAAAACCTGCCCACATTACTCCAATCTCCGTATGACGAATTGACGATGCCATTGTAAACTTAATGGAACAAAAATCACAGCTCACCATTGAGCTGAGCGATGAAAGAGACAATCACTGTAATTCTCTTCGATAACAGCGACAATTATAAATATTGTATCTACCTAACTAGAAGACAGGGAATGTAGCGAAAATCAAATCCTCCTGGAGCTCCTGAAATGCGAAGGTAGGTATTTAGGAATACGAAGAAAAAAGTGGTTAGACCGAATGTTATGCCATGCAGTCCGCGATTGCAACTGCTTGTGAGCTTCTGAAGGCCTGCCGTGAACCACAATTGACGTGTTGCATCTCAGTCACAATGTTCGAATTTACAAGTGTGAGAGAGAGAGGCAACAGAGTTGTCCGAGTCAAGACTTTGTGGTCTTGTGAAGACGCATTTATCAGCATGCGTACGCATTTTGTCTATAGAAAATGTCAATTTAGTATGGGACTGCGTCCGGGTTTGCGCACGCGTACGCACGCTTACGCGTTTCATACTAAATAGCCAATTTTATTAGACAAAATGCGTACCTACGCATGCTGATAAATGTGTCTTCACCGAAAGCCGCCTACAAAACAACGTGGAACACAACGTGAAGATGATCAACGAGAAAAGAAAAATGCTGTGTGCATTTGGCCATTTATAAATCGGTACGTAGTAAATTGCTGCGTGAGATGGCGTTCCCCAGACATGGGCTGTAAAGAGGAGAGTACGACGATCCACTAATCTAGTGTGATTAGCCGTAGCTTGTGTATGTAAAGGTCTAGTGTATAAGTCTGTAACTTTTCATGTACTTACCTCTCTCTCTCTCTCTCCTCGGCATGATTATTCCCATCTGATTGTGGGGTCTGCTTTTCCTGTCTTTTCCTTCCACTTCGCACGTCGTCTACTGTAACGTCGCACTCGCAAGCTCTCATGTCTTTTGCTATGGTATCTGCCCATCTCATCTTTGGTCTTCCTCTTCTTCGGGAACCGGTAATTTGCAGATCCATAGCAACATTCCCGATGTACTCAGGAGTCCTCTTTACATGCCCGAACCATCTCAGTCGACTTTCCTGCAGCTTATCAGCAATATCACGTACCTACTCCGAGGCTACCGCGAACGTATTCGTTGCGTACTTATGTACTTACCTAAGTACCAATTTTTTAAATTCCTTAGAGTAAAGTACCTTTATTTAAATACGAAAATGGAACCAATAGGTAGGTACGCTACAGAATACGAGTACATTTATTGATTTTTCGTATCTAATTTTGCCCGCCTAATTTTTATTTAAAATTAGACAAACTGTGTACAAAGAATTTATCTTAGACCTCGAAATAAAAAACATAAAATAGGTAGTTACGTTGTTTCAACTTGAATTTCGGTCTTACATTTGATAATTAGCACCTCAACCTCACTGTACGAACAATTGCGATATGAATGCGCGCCTACATAAAGGTGTGCCTCTCGAACAGAAGGGGTGTAAATTTCATACAACCTGTATGGCGTTTACGTTATTTTAGAAAAGCCACGTTTATCGGTGGTGCCATAAACGTCCAATCACGCAGCGCACCATCAGTGCCACTCGTTGTTATCTTCGATATTTTATAGGATCTGTAAAACGCGGCTCTGCAAGGCATTGACATTCCGGGTGTCGGGTTGACCCACGGAGCAATCAAAGCTGTTGTACCATCGCCAACACAGTTATCTGATCGTTCGCATTGCACTTTAAGGTGCGTTTAAACCAAAAGAGCATTCGCTGTTCTAGCGCCCGTTCTACGAAATCAACCAATCACGTTTTGTGTACCGATCGAATTTCGTAGAGTGGGAGGTTAGAACAGCGAATGCTCTTTTAGTTTAACCGCACCTTAACGTGCATTGTAACAAGGGCCAGGAATGGTTAGGTAAGTAACTGGCTTTGTACAGACCTGGTGAGAATTTTTCAATTCACATTTTTAGAAAAAGGTGTCAGTAATCATGGAAATATAATAGGTATTGAGGATACGCTATTACGTACAAAAAAGAAAAACACTTTTCCATAGTAATTAACAAAATGTAGCTTTACAAGTTTAGGGCAACAATACTTCAGTTCATCGCAGGCCTTCCTCGGTTACTCGAATATTTGTGTTCAATGTGTGAACCAATTTATTTAATTTTATTTTCAAATAGTAAGGAAAGGGAGATATTTTACCAGCCTGGGTGTCGTTTTAAGCAGGTGTTAAGCACCCCTGTCAATTTCATGACAAATTATTGTATATATTAAGTAAAGAACTTAAGTAAGTCACCTGGGGCCCGTTTCTCAAATACATCACTACTTCATGACAACAGGGGCCTATTTCTCGAAAGCTTGTAACTTGTAATACAAGCGGAAGTCCTTATCTAATTCATAGTGTTAAAAAGATATTTCCATTTTATTACAAATTACAAAATATTGAGAAATGGGCCGCTGGGGCCCGTTTCTCAAAAGCTTGTAACTCACTCGGAAGTCACTTTTTAACCCTATTAATTAGATAAGGACTTCCGCTTACAAGTTACAAGCTTTGGAGACATAGGCCCCTGGTCGTATACTTGTGATGTGATCTAGCGACAGTACCGACCAACGCACACACCGACGGATTGTTTATTTTATTTTGTTATGCATATTAATAAGCATTCCTTGATTAGTAATACGTAAGTACGAGTACATAAACGTAGGCAAATATAGAAGTTAGCTTATGATAAATTGGTTTGTTGATAGCCAGCGAGATGACAGCACCTGCGGTCAATAAAACCAAGCCTCTGAATACCAATAGATATAGAACGAAAATGACGTCAACATTGTAACCAAATTTTCGATCAGCGTCACCAATGTCGCTTCTATTCATCCATAACACAATTGTCAACCTAATAGAATTTTATTGCACCATAGATCACCGATGCGCAGACGCGGCGTTCAGTAAAGCTCTATTATCCGCAATTAAAAGGTGATAAGAATTTATACTCCTAACATACTATGAATCTACAGAGTAGTTTAGACAGCGTCATCGAAACCAAATCGATTATCGTTATAGAACGGCATTAGACATTTAAAATAGACATGACATTTTGAGCCATATTTTATGAGTAGGGTTAGGAATTTTGGTGGCATTAGGAGGACAGAGAACAGTGGAGTCGTTGTTTAATTTTTTTTATGATTGATTGAATAATTAATTAATCAGAAATAATAAATAAATATATTCTTTTAAACAGGGTTTCGCCAATTTTAAGAATTAAATAATTTCATCTTTAATAGTTGACTACCTAAGAATTGAAAGTTCAATCATTCTTTGTAATATAGCTTAATGATTGTTAAATAATATTTACGGACTTCGTGAGAACTAGACCGCAAAAAATTAAATAAATAAGATTTCTCATATACCAACATTTTTAAATGAAAATTAATATTTTTCTAGTTTCTCAAAAATTAAATTCATGCTATTTATTTAAATTCCATGATAAATGCAGCTTGAAATAAACACTTATTCGTTATTATTTTATAAGTTAATCATTTATTTATTTATTTATTTTAGCCTTTTTATTCTTTAATACATAATACATTACTCTTATATAAATACATTATTCTTATTCTTAATACATGCAAATTAATGTAAAATATACAATTCATTCTTAATTTAAATAATGCTAATAAAATTATAAGAAAATAACATTTAACAGAATGCACGTTTAAAATTACAATAATAAATAAATTTTAAGTTTGTTATTATTTCTGGCTAGTATTAAAGACCTCTCGACGAGTATAGACCTCCTCCATTTCTCTCCATTTTTTCCTATCTTGTGCAAGTTTTATCCAGTCGTTGTTAGAGTACTTTACGAGCTCGTCCGCCCACCTTTCTAGAGGGCGCCCTCTTTTTCTCTTACCAGGGGGGCCGACCCATGTTGTAACTCTTTTAGTCCATCTTTCCTTGTCGTGGCGTGCGACATGTCCGGCTCATCTCCATTTTAGTTTTTTGCAGTGATACAGAGCATCGATGACTTTTGTCTTCTTCCTTATCTCAGTATGTCGTTGCTTGTCTTTGAGTTTGATGTTGAGGATACTTCGCTCCATGGCTCTCTGGCATGTTTCAATTTTTCTCCTTGTGTGTGTATTGTAGATCCAGGTTTGACTTCCATATGAGAGACAAGGTAGAAGGCATGAGTCTAATACTTTCTTTTTTAGTTTCACGGGCAGATTTGATTTTAAAACTTCTTTGTGGGCCCAGAATTTAATTTTAAGTTAATCATTTATTCAAGTTAAAAATGTTTGTAACATCGACTCCACTGTTCTGTGTTCAATAAATGCCACCAAAATCCTAACCCTATTTATGAGATATATGCATTACGAAGACTATCATTTAAATGTCACTTTAATTTAAATCAGCCGGGTGTTACGTTGTGGGTGTTAGATGTTGCATACGAAATAGCACA
This sequence comes from Thaumatotibia leucotreta, assembly GCA_025490895.1. Lineage (NCBI taxonomy): Eukaryota > Metazoa > Arthropoda > Insecta > Lepidoptera > Tortricidae > Thaumatotibia > Thaumatotibia leucotreta. Next base: position 76 of record JALPQI010009724.1, on the reverse strand, counting down.
GTTCGATTTTCCAAATGACACTTTGACAGAAAATGCAAGGCTTACGCGGCCACCATCTCATCTTTATTCATAATTA
>JALPQI010009723.1:0-48852 GCA_025490895.1 Thaumatotibia leucotreta | reverse complement strand
TCGAATTCGAACTTGGCCTTGGCCAGTTATCCTGGACGGCCGGGTACACTTGGCCCCATTAACTTGGCCTGGTTGCATCAAGGACGCGCTGTTGCTACGTTACTGTTCCTTTGATCGCAGTTTAATTCACGAGGTATTGGTGAGGCATGAAAACTCATTAGGGATTCCCGGAATTCCTATACTATATTGAGGCAATATGAGCCTATCAAAGAGTGTAATACGAATATGTATTTAATTACATTGCTTCAATAAATTAAACATTGCTATGTAAATTACAATTACGGTTATATAATTATCAATTTATCATAAATTCTGAATAATATGCTTGTAAACGGTAAAAGTTTTGATTTTTATTTTATTTAAAAGAGCATACGTCTCTCGGAAATTTCCGAGTATATTTCCGCAATTTTGAGAATATTCTGCTACTTGTACATTGCTAGTTAAGGTAAGAAGACATTTCCAGTGAATTTTGTTTTAGATACTGACAACATGCATTTATTACAGTTCCATTTATTTTGCTTTACGACTAACGAGAAACTACTTAATAACAATTTGTTAGTAGCAGAGTGACTCAAATTTAAAAAAAGAACCTGGCAAATGAAAATGAAGGCGAAGTTTTTATTGCAGTGCTCTGAATTATTAATTACTGCGCTTTCTTATTAGTCGAGCCAACTTAAAGCGTTGTCATATTTTATATCTTTTGAGTTGTGATTTGTTTAAGAGACGCTTTTGAACATATTTGCACAGACGAAGAAATATGTTAAAGAAATCCTTTGATATTCCAAATTTACGACATCTTTTATAGAAATTTGTAGATATTATACCTAAGCGTGTACACAAGAGACGCACTTCAATTATTTTTTTATTCTTAGTTATCCTTGCTTCCTGTTCAAGTCATGAGGAGGGAATATGGAAACCTTAATTTGGCAACGTACTCGTATTGCAAGGGATACGAAACTTCTGGTGCTCTATTTGTCACATTTAAACCAGTAGGCTTATGATGGATCCACGTTTATCATTTGTCTTTGCTGTCGTTACGTTCTAACAAGCACGTGTGAAAGTCACACATGGCACGATAAACGGTAAAAACAGAACCATCATAAGCCACCATAACCAACACCGAGGAGACTTTTTTAATTTGTTTAAAATCAATTTTATGTTTTTTTTTTAATGCATGTTAGTTGTAAGATGTACCATCATTGTTTGAAAAAAGAAATCCCGCCAAGTTTCTTACCGGTTCTTCTTGGGTCAGCGGTGTAGGGTTCGAACCGGAAGTAGTTTTCATATCTAGACGATTCAAAAGAGTTTGTTGCTATTCCAATTTGAATAAAGAATTATTTGACTTTGACTTTGACTTAATTTTTTTTATTCCGTCAAAAGGGTTAAAACATTTTGCTAAAATATCTTGCTTTGTAATCTGAATTTCCGCAAATATCTTATGTAATATGCAAGACGTTACAATACTCAAAGTGGACGTATCTCATTACCGGGAAAGCTTTTTGTTAAAGCTCTTCTCTTTAATGAAGAGAGAATGAAGGCTTGCTTCTCCGGGATTAAAGTTGTTGACATTTCCGGGAAAAAATATTGGTATGTACAGTCAAATATGCGTACAAAGCGAAATACAGTTCATAATTATATCACTATTACTAAAATTCGCCTATTGGAGTTGCAAATAGTCCGTCATCTTCGATACCTAAAAACTAAAAAAAAATTTTGGTAGGTATAGAAATACAGGGTGTTCTCGTGGAACACCCTGTATTTCTATCAGACAATCATCAGGTAGAGGAATAAAAGCAGTTTAAATATAGAGGTGATTCTAAAACAACTTAAACATATTATACAGGGTGTTCCACGAGCCACTGAAAACCTTGAACGAGGTGATTTGGTAGGTTTAACTGAATAACTTTTACTATGGAGCTAACCCAGAAATCTCAAAAAAAATTGCCTTTTTCATATAAAATGTCGTGATCAATCGGTCAAAATGTATGAAGAAGACAATTTTTTATTTAGATTTCGTGATTGGCTCCATAATAAAAGTTGTTCAGTATAGCCTACTAACGTATGCGGAATGAAATCTGCACAAAGTTTAATATTATATTAAATAAATGATATCATTATTATTTTCTTGAACATGTACGTTTTTTAATATCGATTTTAACAAGTATTCATGCAAGATAAAAACTACTTGAATCCAAAGTGTATAACTTTAGTTTTATGATACTTTATCTATTGATGTCGAAAAAACAAATGTTAGCATTTTTCTTGCCTCTAATTTTATCTTCTGTAGGAAAACTTTTTAAATAAAAATCCTTTGCTCATTATATTTCATATTCTTGTTAATTGGTCTATTGATACTTACTTATTATGCTAAAAATATTTAATTGAAATTAGCTATAAGTCGTTCACCGTGACATCCGTTACTGAAAAAGCAGTGTTTCTAAGGTTCCGTAGCCAAAATGGCAAAAACGGAACCTTTATAGATTCGTCATGACCGTCTGTCCGTCTGTCCGTCTGTCACAGCCGATTTACTCGGAAACTATAAATGCTACAGTAACAAAATTTGGTAAGGATATGTGTTGTATGAACCGCTACAGGATTATGATACTAAATTGTAAAAAAAACCATTGGGGTGGGGGCCCTCCATACATGTAACTGAGGGATATAAATTTTTTTTTGTTGTACATAAGCGTGTGGGGTATTAATAGAAAGGTCTTTGAATATGATATGAAGGTTTATACATCATATTTTTATTTAAGGAAATCGTTTTTGAGATATCAGCTCTCAAAGTCTGAAAAATGTGTCCCCCCCCCCCTCTATTTTTTAAACTACGCGATATAAAATTCTGAAAAAAATATATGTTATGCAAATTAATAAACTCTATCAATGATTTTTGATTTAATTAAATTATCTCCTATAGTTTTAAGGTAGGTTGATTTAACTGTATTTTTTAAATAATAAATTGATAATGGTACGGAACCCTTTGCGCGCGAGTCCGACTCGCACTTGGCCGGTTTTTTACACTTTTTGATCAAATGGCGAAGTCATATTTTCAAAGTTGTTTATTTTTATTTTCCGTGTTGATAGGCTTGCTTTTTGTTTATGTTTCGTAATGCCCATGGTTTGAGGATGTTTTTCATCAATTTTGTTGTCATATTTAGAAGTATTTCTGAGCTCCCTGTTCGATTTTGTGATTCGGGTTAACGTAATTTCCTTTATTCGAGCTCTTTCTGAAAAGTAGCTGTAGCCAAATTGTTACATTACACTAGGGTTTCTAATATCATTTATTGGAAACGAAAAGAATGCGAGATTTTTATAAAACAGTGTTTCAAATCTTGCCTTCTTCTAAAAAATCAGAATCATCGTCGATTTTGGCCTTAGCAAATGTGTCTTGTGAAAAATACATGCAGTTGTGCGACATTGTTCTACTCAATTGGCCATAATTTCTAAAGAAAGATGCCAAACCCGACAAAACTATCCAATTTAATTAACAATCGTATACAAATTAATTTAGCATTGAGACACAAGTTAAATTTAATTTTGTTTTTACTTGTTCAAAATTTGTGCAAATTTCACTCCGCATACGTTAAATCACCCCGTTCAAGGTTTTCAGTGGCTCGTGGAACACCCTGTATAATATGTTTAAGTTGTTTTAGAATCACCTCTATGTTTAAACTGCTTTTATTCCGCTACCTGAAGATTGTCTGAGAGAGATTGCTTTTAGTGATAAGACCATTGCTTTTAGTAATATATTTTACTGTGTATATTTGTTTTATTCCTCCTCGAGCCATTTTGGTGTTGGTATATGTACCATACTTAAAGGTGTTCAATATTACTTATACATATACGAGTAGAATTGAAGACGGGCGATATTGGCCTCTCATCTTCACCATACATGTTGGACATGGCGTAGGTATACTCGAGTACAAAGCAGGAGTCAATTCGAAATCACTTTTATTACCACATAAAATCAGTAAAAAGGTAAGTACTAGGTAACAGAGGTGCGCTCAGTCCAATGGTCAGATTGGTCAGAGCTCAAGTAGCGTCTAACATTCGAGGTCTTCGCAGACTAGCCTCCTCCCCGGTCCGGATGGGGGGGGCATTTCTGGGATCTGCCCATATTGGCAGTATCAAATCGGACCGGTCTTCTAGTGTCGTTGCCGACATTTTTTTCTCTTCTCTTCTATTTTTGTTCGAACGTTGTGAGCGTCTCGTTTTCTCCTGGCTTTGTGGGCTAAGAGTTGACCAATCTGCGGCTTCGTAGGTAGGTGGCCTTTCTGCGGCTTTGAGGAACCTAGGGGTCTGGTGGAGGCACGAGCTCGCGTGGTTGGGCTCGTGGTCTTCTGGTTTCAGGGGGGCATGTAGCGTCTAAGCCCGCTTCCACTGTATTTATTCGTTGCCAGCGTGCCCTACCACGCTAATGCAGGTGTGCAGCAGTCGTAAACACCTCCTGCAGCCCGAGGATTCGCAGGTAGATAGGTTGATGATCTGGATGCTTAGACAAGTTTCCAATCGCTAACGCTTAATCTTCAATCGTAAACGAAAGGCAGCTAACTGTCTTAGTCGCACTAATATGAAAGAGTGACAGAGAGGGAAAGCTACGATACGCTAATAAGCGTTAGCGATTGACAGCTCGGCTAAGCATCCAGGTGACTTGTGGGTGTGATTCAACATCGCAGTATACAATCTCTGACATATACATTAGGGTGGTCCAAAAAAACATTTATTTTATTTTCCCATCGGGCACCCCCTTATTTTGTTACATCCTGTTAAGTTGATAAATAATACCAAGTTTCATAATTTTATTTAAACTATAAAGTGGTGCTCAACGCCTTTGATGTTTTTTATATTGTATGGAATGTGAAAAATGAAATTACTGTTTCTTAACTCTTTATTTTAGTTATTGCTTCTAGACTGTTTAAACATAGGATTAAGTAACAAAGTAGAAGTTAATTTTAGTTTCTATTTTTTAAGCTTATTTGAATCTTCGCCAAAAAATCAACCGAATCAATAATTTATTAAAAATAAAAATAAAATGTATTTTTTTCCTTCATGACTTTTCAATCCCGTTTTGAACAGTATTAAAGCAATTACTGACATAAAAATCATAAAAAAAAATATTTATTTATTTTGGGACACATACAATATTCTATTTTTCAAAGGCATTGAGCACCGCTTTGGAGTTGAGATAAAATTACGAAACTTGGTATATTTTATCAACGTAATAGCTGTTACAAAATAAGAGGGTGCCCCATTAAAAAATATATATTTATTTTTTCCATACAAACGTGGACCACCCTAATATACATGTATAGTGTGCGCAAGGTAATTATTATAGTGACTCAGGAATCACTCTGTAGAAAGGATGAGTTCGCTAGTAGACATTTCTCCTACTTTGATACGATTATAATTTAAACTTATCATTTGATATTCACAGGTGCTTTACGGTGAAGGAAAATATCCTGAGGAAACCTGAACCGAAAAAATTCAAGGGTGTATGTGAAGTCCCCAGCAAGTACTGGGCCAGCGTTGGGACATCGAGTTAAGGAAAAAATGGCCAGAATACAGTACAATACAATTTTTTTTTTCTTCTACACATTATTACTTAAATTACTAAATATTCAAACTTGAGCTCAAGACACCGGTTATCAGATTTTTATAATATTTACAGGAACGTGCAAAAGCTTCGTTAATAAAAATCTAGTCGGGAGCTTCCTGGAAAATTATATTTCCCTGAGTTTCACGGTAGAGTACACAATTCTAGGTAGTTCTTGCAATAGCCGTTTCGACGAAAACGAATCAATAATTTATCATCATTATATCCCACATTATAAATTAATAAATTGTATTAAACTAAGAAGATAATATAAAATAAATACCCCGAAGACCAAAATAATTGTTTTTCTCAAGATCTTACACCAACTAGACTACGAAAGCTGACAAACAACTACAACTACTCATGAAACCTCAGATAAAATTGAATATTTACTTATTTAAATAAGTATCAATTTTCGTCAATTAAACGGTATCTATAATAGGTAACTATATCTATGAGGCCTTCACTATTGCGAAACGAACGGCTATTTATCGAAGCGAAACCGATAAATGCGATAAACAAAGGATCGAGGCCTATTGGGAGCCTACCGGTACTCTGGACCGTAAAGGGTCTATTGACGAGGCCGAAATCGACACTGATTGCCGTGTTATCAACCGAATGTTTCAGCACGTTACAAATCGTTCCTAAATGGAACTATGTTCTTACTGGCGAGTAAAGAGGAAATAAGCCTATTATTAGATCACAGAATACAGGGTGATTTTTTATTCTACGTTGAAATTTTTGACGATTAATTCTGATGTCATATTGATAAACTTTTACTATGGAACCAACAATATCTAAACCGTCTAAAATTTCAACGATAAATAAAAAATCACCCTGAATATCCATCCCGGTAAAAAAAACCCAAAAATTTGGAAAACTCACAAAAAACGAGATTTTTTTGTCGATTGTTTTCTCCTACAATTTTACCAATGTTATATAAATGTATTTTGGTAGGTATATACATGGTAAGAAAATAGGAATTCAAGATTTGCAGTCTGTTGTTTTTATCTCGCCGGTCAGGCCTCCGATCCAAGGGGGGAGGGGGGCAACGGGGGCACTATTAACAAATTGATAAAAATATTCTGGTAAAAAATACGATCATATCGTGCCCTAATGTGAACTCAAGGTTTTAAGCTGATAATAAAACCAAGTGATTATGGAATAATGCAAGTTTTTTAGGTTTGTTTACATTTTTGTTTTCGGTTGACGAATGGTATAGGTTACTGAGGTGAATTCACGCCATAGTTCATAGCAAGCACACATTTCATAGGTAAACTTATACACCGTGTGTCCAGCGCGCTCCCGGAACGTACGCTAATTAGCGAAGCCCGGACAACATAACTCAACTACAACACGGACTTAACTGGGATTTATACGGTCGCATTGCGAACTAATAAGTAAGTACTCGTACACAGTGTGTTTGTACTATGGACACATTGCGGTACGTTTTAAAGTGTCTTATTTAGTCAATCTAGGCGAAATAGTTATTTATGATACAAGTGTATGTATGTAAAGTAGGCTTTTTTTCAGAACAAGTGTCGGTGAATATTATTAAGTGAGACTTAAAATCGACACGAGTTAGAAAAAAGCATACATTTGTGCTATACAACATTTTACATTTTACAACATGCATTATGCGAGGAAAACCAGACCATCTCGGCAGTAACAACCAGATCGTGTGGAAAAATACTACGAAAGTTCATTCCCGTACACGTACGGAAAAAATCACTTTAGTGCATACGTTTACCCGTAAAAAGTGCACTTGCATTGTTACTGATTTATATATTTATAGGAAGACCCAACTCATATTACTCTTGCTTGACATCAAGCTAAGAGTATGCCTTTTAGTAATGCTATTATAAGAAAAAAATTTTTTTATAATGTGAAAAGTAAGCATAATTGTTTGCACATACGTCCATATTTTAGATTTAGGTACATAATTTTATTGTGTAAAAAGTATGTACGTACTTATTCATTTTATTCAGATCGATCGGGTTGACGTAAACTGGTTTATGTTAATAAAAATTACGTACAGTTTTTTTTTTCTTTCCATTAAATTCTCAACAAATGAAACGGTTAAGGGAGTCATTTTTTGTCACAATCGATTGCTCTGACAAAAATATTTAACCATACTACACCGCTCATTGCATCAGTAACTTTGGTTCGATAAGGGTGTGTATAAACTTTATTTCATTCTCATCACACTTGCTGTCTAACCGCGCCATTGCTTGCGCGCGTAGCGGGAGTAATAGAAAAGTGAAATTCCCTAGGGAGTAATAGAAATGTCAGTACGTCATTTAATAATATGATGTCTTAAAACTATTTTTTTGTCGGCAAGTGTGATGAAAAACATTGTGATGCATCACGGTCGGTAAGCGGAATACTAACTCGAGTCATAAAAGCCCCCCGCCTAACGGCGTCGGGCTTCTTACACTCTCGTTAGTAATTCCGTACTTACCTCCCTTGATGCACAATGTACTATTGTTAATCTGATTCATTTATTTTATAGTTTATGGTAACATAATATATAACGTCACGCAATTATGTCGTCACTTATTTTTAATTTCTAGGTAGATGAATTCGATTATATTTAATAAACCTTTTTTCAATGTAGTTGAAATTACCAGAATAATTATAAATAAGCTTTTCCAGTTCATCCCGGACATCCGTTCACATAAGCAAACTTTACAAAACGAAAAACCTACAAATTGTATAATATATTGATTTAAACTTTCACAATTATCACTCATATTTTAAAGACAAACGGGTCTTAATCGCGTAAACTTACGTTTAATTATATCCTGACGTTTCGGGCATGACGTTACACTCGTGGTCGCAGGCAGACTCAGGATACGAAACGTCAGATATAATCAGGATATAATTAAACGTAAGTTTACGCGATTAAGACCCGTTTGTCTTTAAAATATAAATTGTATAATATTCGTCGTAATACGGGATTAATTATTTATTAATTACGTTTCACCGCTGGTTAATTGCATATGATTATACATGCCGAGCACGAACGACGAGCAATAGTTGGGGTAGCGGGGGGATGTGTGCTAAACATGAGTCAGTGCATTCGGTCTTAGTAGTGACCATGCCAGCACACTAGAGTGGACAAAAAGTAATCTGAATACTTCAGTACCTAAATTATGTTTGAGTTTGTTTCAGTACACATACAAATTATAAATATTGGATGTCATATACCAAAGAAAATACGACCAAAATCACCAACGTCCGAGGTGGGAATCAAACCCACGTGCTCAGCTTTCGCGGCTGATGCCTGCACCGCTCGGCCACTCAGTCTTAGCAGCATCAGCGGTGCAGGCATCAGCCGCGAAATCTAAAGAATTCTCCGATAGTATCGAGGAAGCGTTCAGAACATGTGTGTACGTAATTTGACTGCGTGAGGTATTCTTAGTTTACAAATTTCTGCCAATTTAAATGACTGGTTACTCTTCTTAGCAGGTAAGTATGCCAAACAACAAACATACGGAAAAATATTTGTAGGTACCTATATGAAAAAAGAAAATGAGAAATAAATGTTGTATGCCAGTTGATAATGTGATAAAATAATGTAAGTTTTAATCTAACATACCTACTTTAGTCATTTCCATTACCTACGAGTACAATTTGAATCGGACGAGGATTACTATGTTTTGCTTTACCGAGCATCGATATCTTGTTTCGGCACTGTGCAAATGCTATATTCACGGAGTAACTGACTTGCTGCGACTTTTGGTTGAGATTTATATTATAGAGTATTTGTGATGTTTGCAGGTGCGCAGTGTCGATAAGTATTCGTTAGTAGACAACAAAAAAACTTTCATTATTTCATAATCACGTAGTTTTAGAACACAGTCATGATTTTGTCACCAACTTAAAACCTTAAACCTTGAGTCCACATACATTTTTAGTCAAAATTATTGATATCTATTAGTATTAACGTGTTTCAAGATATGTGTCAAAGGCGGCAAATGCCATGGAAAGTCAGCCATATTTGGGCAACGATGTTATTACTGTACATTTTGTTATTTTCTACACACTGACGAGCGGTCAGTAAGAATACATTTGTCACCACCCCAACTCCTCCTGCGGGTGTCGTAAGAGTCGACTTTTTTCGATTAAAGTGTCACTTACCATTAGTTATTTCATAAAAGATTGATGATGGGCAGCAGCGTCATCATAGTGGACACATTACTGCGATCGCCAATCCGCTTGCCCAACGTGGCGTTTATGGGTATTTATCTCCTAATGCGTCTATACGCATAGTTAATAGGAGAGGCCTCCTCATCCAGCAGTGGACTATCATAGGATATTTTATATTTTATTTTATTTATTAAGGAATCCCAACAGCTATGCAATAACACTGTATGCGTCTTAAATAGAAATACAGAGCCAATTATAGGAACTCACAAATATGAAGCAGTATACAAATCTATGCATATTACTAACAAATATGTTCCCAATATCACACATGTGCCCATGTGATATCCACTCAATTGCTTTTGGTAACTCTGGTTACCAGCTGTCACTCTTATTTTACATAGGAATAAAGCTCAACCAAAATTTCAAAGCATGTGAGTGGGGAAATTCTTAAATACAATAATAGCTCTAGTGTATTATCTTATAATATATAAAAAGAAAAACATAAAACGAACGAATGATCACCGCCAACATAGACAATAATCATTCATAGTTAAATACGCCCTCACAATAGCACATCACTATCAATGCCTGCAACTAGATAGTTTGAAAATACATATTGGTTAGGTTGCGCCTGACACACGGTACTGAGCAATTAAATACATCAATATCTAAGTCATTTGATGAACTATTCAATTTACGAGCTGCTCGACACAGAAAACTATTTTGCCTATAATTAGATGAACTACGTTTAACTGAAATAGGGGGATAGAATCGTTTAGACCGAGTAGGAGTATTGAATGAAAGTTTAGAGAGTAATTCGGGACAGTCAATTTTGCCAGAAGTAATATTAAGAATGTAAGATACATCAGCAATATCACGACGTTTATGCAACGGCAGTAAATGATGTTTTTTACATATACCTAAATAGTTATTTGAATGATACTGATTCTTAATTTTGAAAGTGAGGTATCTAAGAAACTTTTTCTGAATGCCTTCTATTCTATCTACATAAGTTTTGCAACTTGGGATCCAAATTTCAGACGCATATTCTAGCTTACTCCTGACTAATGAGCAATAAAGCACTTTGAGAGTTTTAGCTTGGGTAAAATAAGTTGAGTTGCCCATAATAAATCCTAAAGCTATATGATGATATGATATGATGATGATGATGATGACGATGAGCGGTATAAACCTGTCATATAATACAGTATAATTATAATGCATGAGATGCACCACGGCTTAAAAATGAGATCGATTTGAAATCAATTTCTGACTTGGTACGTCTCCTCAAATCGGTTTATCTCGCAATCAAATGAAAACGCTTCGAATTCGCATTAATGCCAACAACAAGCATGAAAACGCTGACACGTGCCACGGAATGTTAATGCCATTTCATTCCTCTGAATGTGAAACAACATGTTTACTACACTACTGCTAAACTGATTTGTATACATAGTTTAGGAGTTGGGCAGAAAGAAATCCGGTTACTGATTCCGATTACTTTTGTATGTACAAATTACGATTACTTTTGTCAGCCTCCGTAGCCTAGTTGGTAGTAACTCTGCCTACAAAGCTGGAGGTTCCGGGTTCGAATCCCGGCGAGGGTATAATTTGTGTATTTATTTATCACAAATATTTATTCCCTGGTCATGGCTGTCTGTGTATTTAAGTATCTATTATATATATCGTCGCCTGGTACCCACATCACAAGCCTTAATTGAGCTTACCGTGGGACTAGGTCAATTTGTGTAAAGATGTCCGAAACAAAAAAATATTATTATGTTTGTATCTCCTTGGGAATCACAGGCTTACAAATAACGGTTTTTTATAGGCTTGCGCGGGGATACAGATCCAACACGTAGAGGCCTTTGGAGAAATTTGCTGTGTTGTACACCTGCTGCAACCCATTTACGGGCACATCAATAGATATCCGTAAACCGGTCCTAGCAGGCGTATATTATTATTATTATTAATTTACAGAAGAAATCAGATTACATTTTGCCCAACTCTAGTTTAGGATACAATTAGTACATTGAAATAACTTTTACCTATTTAAAATTAGAGCTACAAAATTATTTGTACGAAATAATTCGGTGCGCAATGTAGACCAACACACTCAAGTTTACGCTCGGTGACAGCTAATTTCAAAAGCAGATGACATAACTGCCGTATAAATAATAATAAGTGTTCATAGGTACCTAATACATTGCTGCCCCGAAAATGTAAAAAATTCTGTGGGTTCACAATTCAGTGTAACTCGAAAAAAACAACTCGTAATTTATGATTTTCGATGACGAACTTTAATATATAATTTAAAAACTTTTCAATAGATCTACGAATGCTACGTCATAATTACCTAGTTACAAGAAAGTAAAATGAATGGACAATCAAAATTATGTAGGTAATTGTGTTTTCCGGTATAATTAAGAATCCATTGTTATTTTATTTATTGTAGAGATAGATATGTATATAACTAGACTTACTTTGCACTGTAGAATTTTTTTTAAGGTCGAAGATTCGTATCATATAAAAATTATTCGAGGGTTTTTTATTTAATTATTAAAATTTAAGTATATTTATTGTTTTAATGTACGACATACTCATTTAATTTACTGATGGGTTGTTTTTTTCTGTTTTAAGTCATTGTCAAATGCTAATTAACGATTCGTTTTGAAGTACGTTGCTTTTCACTCAACTTTTTTAAAAAAGATAAATCATTTTGAATGAGTTCTTAATTAAAAATACTGAGGGTTTGATCAAAAATCTGCATAATGGCTCGATTTCAAAAGAAGCCTAGATGATGGTAACACACAGTATAAGTAAGTTTTAAACAGATGCCGTTGCGCGAAATTAATTATTTGACCGTCAAGTTACTGACAGTGCCCGAGGGATGAATAATTTTATTAAAACAATCGATTTCGTTATTCGGCTTCGTTAAGGGAAAGTTACGTTGTTTGACTTAAGAGTTACTTTTTAATTAAAGTAGCACCAATATTTAACCGTCGTCGCCAGGAAAGGTAGTCGGTTTTATAAATTGATCTCATTTACTAAATTTGGTAAAGTCTAGTGCTCACTAGGGAGATATCTGTACCTACCAATTGACCTGGTGATACTAATTATATGAATACCACATTTGCTTAAGACTTGTACCTGTATAATACGTCATCATCATCATCATCATCACTTCAGCCAAAAGACGTCCACTGCTGAACATAGGCTTCCCCCAATGATCGCCAATATGACCACATCGTCGGACCATCTTATGGGAGGTCTGCCCACACAGATATATAATGTAATACGTCAAATGACAGAAAAATATATCATTTTGTATCTACATACAATTTCATGAGACTGTTGTAAGTATAAATACTACTATACTACAATCGATACCTACTGCTATGGAAATTCATTCCTGCACGGTTGCAGAAAAGTGGGACCTTCTGCACATAAGTTTACCTTTTAAATGCGCCCTTTCTGGGGTCCATATTGGCACTTATACAATTTTTTCTTCGAATATTTTTACTAATACCGTTTTTTACTCATAATCATCATTACTCCGAAAATATTTTCTCATACTTTTTTTCTTACTAAAAATTATACTTCTATCTACAATGTTCATAACGATTTTTATTTCGAAATTTTATCCTCCTAAAGTCGTCAAGTAGATTAATCTATACTCATAAAGTTATTTGAAATAGATTGTTTATTTATAAACATTTTCCCATTAGGTTCTCTCTGTTGTGGTATAATTCTTTTCTGAATAACATAAACTATGTAGTCATAATGGGCTTTGTGTAGAAACTGTTGTGACATACTCAACTTTAGAATATTTCTTTGTGGCAGATTTCGAGTTGTTCGAATATTATTCGAGCATAATTTCGATGCTCCTATTTATGATGAGGCATAATCTGGATGTGCATAAAAAGTATCGGCATAGTTTGTTTTAGCATAACAGAGAAGGAATAATTACAACCTCTCAATATAATCGAGGTAGTAGTAATATTCTATACGTTACTTACTGTGTTACTGAGCTGAGTACTTTCTAGGTTGCTAAAAAAAAAATCACCTCGAAGACTAAGGCGGGAGCAAAGCTCCCGCCTTAGTCTTCTAACCTAACCTATCCGAGTCGGATCTGCCCCGGAAGGTTTTGTTCGCTCGCTTCGCTCGCTCACTGCAGAAATTTTCACCCTCACAGCAAATTCTGTCTGACGAAAAAGGCAAGTTTCGAACATGTGGCTACATGCCCAAAAAAAAATGCAAATCTAATTTCTGTCTTATAACACTCGGCGTAATTAATGATATGCCAAGATAGTTTCGGACAAAATAATATTCGAAATATTGTTATTTAAGCCAAGTGATGTTTCTGTCTCATTAAGTTGATGCCAAAATAGATTATACCAAGCCTGTTATGTCCTAAGCGTTTCGGACAAAAAAAGTTTAGAGGTAACCCGTTTAGTACAGTACAGCTACTCTCTGCCACAACCTGATTTGTGCAGGTAGCTAGTTTACAGTAATAGTACGATTTATATTTAATTAAACAAAAATAATTCATACATAAAACCAGTACAGATAAAAATAAATACCTATAACATTAGAATATATAGCATAAAATAAGTATAGTGAAAAATTATATAAACATAAAAGTTAGTACTAAAAATATGTATGAAAAACAATATTATGAACATAAATAATTCTATGTGATGATGATTATGAACAAAGATTATTCTAAATACCGATCATTATGAAGTTAAATTGTATAAGAAAAATTTTCGGAGTTCCAATAATCTAAGTTGCAATTTTATAAATACTTTGGCGCACCCCCCTTTCTGAGCATAGCTATGCTTTGTAATAGTAGCGTCAATAAGTGATGTCAAAGTGAGATAAGTTTGTAAAATTCGAATGATCCAGTTTTCACAAGATTGTATTTCTTGGGTAAGATAACTAATTAAATTACGGGAGTCGGTCCCGGCTTGTTGACGTGAAACGACTCTGTATAACCGCTATTGTTTTCAAACACAACTCACCGCTACCTTGAGTTTGCTTTGGTGATCGCTAGCTTCTGCGTAGGTACCTCATTAACTAAGAGACTCGCTATGAACTAATAGTAGATGTCGTTTACCTACCAAAGAAAAATACTAGTTCACCAGCGTCCGAGGCGGGGATCGTTTTTTTATGTTTTTTTTTCAAAGTCAAAGATTCTTTATTCAAATTGGATCGCAACAAACCCTTTTGAATGGTCTAAGTTACATAAAATTAAAACTACTTCCGGTTCTAACCCTACACCACTGAACCCGAGAAGAACCGCTAAGAAGGTCTTTTTTATTGGGAGGTTTTCCGAAAAGTGTTTTCTATTTATTTCTAATACCAGTCAATAAATATGTAAAAACCTAAAAGTTGTAGTGGTAACACAAAAAGGCATTTTTGCACGAGTTATGATGAAAAACTAAGAAATTAAGCCAAATCCAGATAATTTCATAGGACATTATAATCTCTCAATGCAGTCAAAAACTATGGTTTAAATCTCTTGGGTAGCACGTTGTATGTATATGAACTTGAACTTTGAATCGTTAGCAAAAGCTAGGTCAAAGTGATTCCACAATCTTAAAATTGAAGCTAATGCGTATTGTTAATTATAAGAAGATGTGTTGCCACATATGCAAGGTTAAATAAGATTTTTTCCTAACTAGTGCGGAAAATTAAACTAGCGTGCGTATATTTCTCTTTTTAAGGCACTTGTATAAAAATAGTCGTTCGATACACGTGAAAAAACTTCTTTTTAACTCGGGGGATTGTTGCCCTCGTTTCACTCAAGCTCCAACTTTCACCCACGTCGAAAAATTAATTTGTTTTGGACTTGTATCGAAATGTACTATTATTTATTTAATTTTTATTGCACAGTATTTTTCATGTTGTTTTAGTAGGTGGAGTGAGTGATTAATTACTCTATTGTCTGTAAGTCTCTGTGTTTAAACTATAAATATAAGAATATTTTTATTTTTATATTATTTTTATTTTAGATTTTCCAATAGGTGTAATACATATTAATACTAGGAAAACTTTATTTAAGTAAATATAGAAAGAAAAATAGAATAAAATAAACTAACACTAATCCTTTAGTAGGTAAGTACCTATTTTTTAATTGTATTGACTATCCTGTATTTCCATAGGGCTTTTTGCAATGCCTACATTCTGTATTATTTAAGGTAAAATGTAAATCTAATTCAAATGTACCTCAAGTACTAATTAAAATTATGAATGATAAACTAAGTTCATAATGAACCAAATTTGAGTTAAAAATATACATGAGCCTAACTCATCTATGTTTTTAGGTAATTTTAAAGTCATAATTTCATAACTGCTTTATTTATTTATTCAATTAACCACATACACACTTCAAACTACACGTTATTAACGCAGCTATTTTTCGTAATATGTTTCAACAATAACATGAAAAACACTCACCAATGAAACAATAAAATAGCTCCCAATACAGCACAACTGAAAACAATACGCGGGACGGCACAAAACATACGCGCTACGGCACAAAAACACAACTGAAAATATAACCGAGAGTAATCTGAAACGGATGCCAGTATAAAACACGCTCGTTATCTTTCCGTCCTGTATACTATATGATACCTACATTATAACAGAAGAAATCCATTAATTGTCTGAGCTAATTTAACATTCTTTGTGTACTAGACAGCCAATTTCTAAATACTTCAACAAGTCCTGAGGCATTAACGTACAAAGAGAAAAATTGTATTAATATTATGTTACGCTACATCATAGTTTTTGTAGTAAATTACTACGTAAAACAGTATTTAAATTTTGACCTTGACGTAAAATAATCTAAACGTTGTTCAGCCTCATGGTTCACTTATTACGCTTTTTAAAACCATTATAATATTTGTAGTTATTCATTATTGCCTGACAAAGTTTTATTTCTCAATTATGGAGCTGAATTCGTATTTCACACGACAAAATATATTCTATCCCATTTTCTTTGCTATAAAAATCTTATTCGAATAATTTCAAACGTCATAAGTAAAATTAAGTATTCATACATGTTTTGATACGCTGTTAACAACAAACGCTCTTAATTTACATTTTAACTAAAAACCTCTTATCATTTTTAACAGGACGTCGTTCTTGTATCCATTATTTTTACCTAACATTTTTTACATTGATAGTATGATTTAACCGTTTATAGTACACCGGTCTCAAAAAGTTTTTTTTTAATTCACAGTTTTTTTTGTACTACAGAATGGCCAGAATTGTTTGAGTCTTGCCCGTTAAAGTGTTACAACGAGGTTTACCATGTAAATAATGATATTGAAATAACACCGTATAGCAAAAAAACACGCAATATTTTTCGGTAAACTTTGAATAATGACTAACCTTCGCTAGCACGCGTTTCCCTCGAGTCGTCAACGATCAACAGGTGGGGTCGACGTTCTCGCGCGAGCTCAAGCTCGGCCGGGACCGCGGTGCTACCGTGTCTCGAAACGCCCATAGCGGCCGGCGGTCTGGGCGCGAGTGAAGCCTTCGAACGCACCCCTACTCGACTGCAGACAACCCCTATTCGATACCACTCCCGACCTCAACTCCTCTCTCCACTCCTCCATCCTTCACTAACAGCACGAAAAGGTAAGAGCTCGAAAATGTTCTTTCGTTAATTGTGCCCGGTATCGAATACGAAAACAGGTGATATAGATAAACGTGAAATTTCTTGGCTGACACAGTACAGATGATATCGCTGGACGTTTGGCATTGACATTACTGTAGTATCGACCGATAACGAGGCAAAATGGAATTGTGCATTTTAAACGGTTATTTGAGCGAACTTTTCGGGTCGCTGAAGTTGTAGAATTGTTGAGTTTCTCGAGAAAATATTTACGCTTGAAATATTTATTAGCTGCTGAGATGCAGCGATGTTTTTATGATGAAATAGTACAAGCAAGAAGGTATAAATAATAAATAAATAATCATCATGGGACGATCTTTCACAAATCAACCTAGACCCACACAAAGCTAAAATAAAGGCTTGTGTTGTGGGTACTACTAAGTCACGATATAATATATACATTACATAGACACCTAGATAAAGTCCCAAATAAATGCTCTCGCTGGGTCTCGAACCCGGAATTTCCAGCTTCTTAGGCAGGGTCACTGCCGAGGCCGTAAAAATATTAAATTTGTCGGTATAGTTGATTGTAATTTGTTTTGGTGTGTTTGTATGACCTTCTAAACCACTCCCGAATTATTTCATACTGAAAGAGATTTGAGGACGTTTCGTATAATATAATTGTTTATCCTTGAACCTTGAGCTCGGAAGTAGCACAAGGCTTACATTTTTTGAAGAACATTTATCAAATGATTATACTGAAATGGCCCAAATAGCATAATAGAAATAAGGTCCCCCTGTAAGCTTTGCGATTGTGTTTCGGCAAGTTTATTTTGGTTTATAATTTGAAACGAGCATTTTTGCGACAAAAACACATAAACCCGTAAAATTTAGGAACAGTTAAACACAAAATAAGGTGTAGGTATATAAAATTAACCTTACTAAAATCATCTTGAATCAGCCTAATAGACACGTTCTAACTGTTTTGGTTTCAATCGTTTTTTTTTCGCATGTTTCACATAGTAAACAAATTTCATTTACTTCGAGCAAAAACCATTAAAAACTAAGCATAGTGTAATGTATGTCTTGAGACTGAAATATAGACTACGAGGACAATTCATTAACAGCCAAAAAGAAAATAAACTTGCAATAATGCTAATAAATAAGCTTCAAAATTCATCGTGAAAACCGAAGACGTTTGCCTCTCTTTCGCTCGAATATGCAGTGACAAAGACACAAGAAGAAGCAACAGGAAGGTTTCGCGGCAGATCCCCTCATACCGCCGAAACACAACCCTGCGGCACAAAGGCGGGCGGCGGTTGATTTGTTTTAGGCTAACCTGTTTAACAAAATGGCCTGCCATTAAAAAGACACTGAGCAGCGATGAAATTACTTTTAGAATCGCAAAAGGAATATACGGGAACATTTCTTTTTATTTTTTCCATCTTCATAATCCTGAGTTTATGGGTAATTTTTGAATACTCAGAATCACTAGCTCTTTCGATCCCAAAAGGAAAAAAACATACATTTCCGGATTTACTCCTTTGTAACAGCCATACAAATATGGGAAATGGTAGCAAAACTAACAAAATAGAGTTAAGTTTATTTATTTCAAAAAACACAAGAATAAAGTACGAAGACAATAAAAATAAATTATAAATAAAAAATTAGCCCCAGGTCTTGCTGGGGAGGTAGAGTGCCCAGAAGGCTGGCCGCATTGCCGCGCTGGACTGCTATGCTGAGTCTTTGCGCGAAATACTGGCCAGCCCTCTGGTCACCCGACGCCTCTATAAAGCACTTGGAAATGTCCATGGGACTTTTTTTTCCCCACGGGGGCCGATAGAGTTCGTAATTCCTTCTATATGTTTAGAAATAACCCAAACTCGCGACACAATCTCTGCGAATTGGTTACAGGCGCACGACAAACTCGCAGCGCGCTCGCTTCGCTTTCATCTTGCTTACAAATCGCAAGTGTGATAATGACCTTACACACATTGACTGTACCTACCTACTTAGGTTATTAATATTTCACATCGCCCGCCCAAACCATTGCACGTTAACATACTTAAATATTGAATTTCCTCGTCCATCAAGTCGTTAAGGCAAATGGAGCGGCTCGCAACTTTGCCTCGCTCCACGTTCGCTACGTAACTTTATATCGCAGGCTTCCTGTAACAATAGCTGTACCATGAGTTGGCCAGTAAGTTTTACGTTTGTGTTGATAAATATTTGTCCTAATCAGAGACGATGACACCTGCATTTCTCTGTCTGGAAAGCTATACATATTTCCATATCCTATAATATATCAAAAAATAATCACCAAATTTTTTTAATAAATAAATATTTTTGGACATCCTTACACAAATTGATCTAGTCCCACGGTAAGCTCAAATAAGGCTTGTGATGTGGGTACCAGGCGACAATATATACATATAATAGATAGATACATATAGATACTTAAATACATAGACAGCCATGACCAAGGAATAAATATTTGTGATAAATAAATACACAAATAATGCCCTCGCCGGGATCTGAACCCGGAACCTCCAGCTTCGTAGGCAGGGTCACTACCAACTAGGCTACGGAGGCTGACTAATTAAACTGTTTGTGCGTAATAGTTATTACGGATATAACTGTTTCGGACAAGATAAAAAATACAAAAAATATATATTTATACGTTTTCATACGTAAACAAAATAATGTTATATGCTCATAATAATAATTTATCCCAAATCATTGTTATGACAATTTGCATAAAGCGTACCTACCTAGTAATTTATGCGGAATATTGTTTATGCAAAACAACGTTATGCCAATGTATGCGTAATAAATTATGCGAATTAATATAGATCCCTTACAATTTACCTTAATTTTGCGTACAGTCCAGTACAGTTACTTCACATGACATGAATTTTAACATCATAATATAATATGATGTTACAATTCATGTACTGTAAAGGGGTCTATATTAATTCGCATAATTTATTACGCATACTTGAAATTGGCATAAGGTTGTTTATATGTTTTGACATACAGTATCTGTATTGCACTTGATTTTTTTAATGCTTTCATTAAAGTATTATGCAAAACAATGTTAATGCCAATTTGAAGTATGCGTAATAAATTATGCGAATTAATATAGACCCCTTGAAGTTGGGTTGTAGGTGAAGGGGTCTATATCAATTCGCATAATTTATTACGCATACTTCAAATTGGCATAACGTTGTTTATGTGTTTTAACATACAGTGATCTGTATTGCACTTGTTTTATTTTTACTTTACGGTCAGCGTCTATCACGCTCGCACAGATGTATCGGAACGAGCATAGTGGACTACTATACGTGTCTAGTAAGCGCTAACGCTAACGTTACTTCCGAACTCATGGTACGGCTACAGCTTTACCTTTTAGAGACGAGGCTGGCCCGAGAATTAGAAGCAGTATTATATACGTTACATTAAGCTGTTTACTGTTTCAGCATACTATGTGCATACCATATATGAGACGGTATAGCACATTTTGATGCTAGTGCGGAAAGTATTTTATTACTTCACGACTTCCGAGACATTTTGTCACAACCCGTAGCGTAGGCGAGTGCAAATACTTGGAACGAGTGAAGAATGACATTTCCGCACGTCCATTGGACGAGGTTTTTTTAATGCAGATACGACGTTTTTTTAATATAAAAAAATTGGTACCCAGCTCGAGCATTACTCAGGCCTTAGATCATCCTTAAGGTGCATTTAGACCAAACGAGCATTCGCTCATTCTATCCCCCACTCTACGAAATCAATGAATTTCGACGAATCACGTTTTGTGTAAAGCCCGAATTTCGTAGAGTGGGGGATAGAATGTGCGAATGCTCGTTTGGTCTAAATGCACCTTTAGACTAAGTCCCTTGCAATCTACCCGATTATGCGTTTATATGTCAAGGTTATGTAAATATGTACCTATCTCTGTTTCTCTCTCGGGTAAACAATCAATTATACGACTATTTTGCTATTGCCAATGGATTCTGAACTTAGTTTATACACGTTAAGGTTGTCAGCTGGAAAGTGACAGAATTCCGTCTAAACACGTGAAGTACGTTCCTGTAATTATTTAAAGCGTCCTCTAATGAGGGTCCTATTTGAGTTTATAAACTGGGACGTCGAACTTACAACGACGTAAAATGTCTCATATTTCATGGTTCATACATCCTTTGGTGTTTGAAAAGAGTAGCCAGCCACGTGGTATCGTAACAATGCAGTGTAAGGTTTACTTTTAGAGTTATTTTATTTGTTGAGGCGCGAATAGGGGTAGGGGAGATACGCTATGAAACGGACATTTAACTTTGAAGTAAGATACATACTGTAGTTAAAAACTTAGGAACTCGTTAACTATCATTTAGGATTTCGGATATACTGTAGTATAATTATTATTACACTATATTAAATAAAAAGCCATACTTTTTATGAAATATTTAAATTTCTTTAATCTCACTTGTGTCCGTTTCATAACACCTGTAGCACTGAATCGGACAGTGGGTGTCTTGAAACGGACTAGGAACCAATACTTGACTTTGAGACACATAAGGCTCAATAATACTTATTTTAATAAGGCCATTACTTAGTAGATCCCAAACTACGATCACAGAATTACCAAAAAATTACAAAAAAAATCTACATAAAATATTCAATTTCTTAGTCTTAGTTTAATTTTTCAACCATTATAGTAATTAGTTTTTTTTAACAATAATTCTTATTTTAATAAGTCAAACACTTTGGTGGAACTCAAACTGAGATCATAGAACTAACAACTACTTACAAAAAAAACAACATAAAATAATTCAACTTCTTTCAACGTCCGTTTCAATGCGACGGTCCCTGGCCGTTTCATTGCGAATCGAACCTAAAAATATTTTAACGAAATTTTAAATAATAATGTATTGATAAGATCAGGACTCACCGTTCCGTATCTCCTTGAGAATATGCCTCAACAAGTACAAACATTAAAATTGTAATTTAAGATGTTACCCAATTTTAAATTAGTTTGCAAGAATACGCAATTGTTTACAAAATTCATGCGCTTCAACTACGTGCGAAATAGTGAAGTAAGTAATGTCTCACGGGATCTGCCATTATTGTGGGTTCATCTATGGTCATCAGTGTTGACAACAACCAAAGAACCTTGAAATGTTCGTTCAGATTTTTGTAAGATATCGATAGTGTCCGTTTCATAACGCGTCCGTTTCATTGCGTATTCCCCCTATGCGTCGCTTGTGGAATAACAAAAGGGAGTAATTGTGAATTCTGATGTTCAGTTACATCTACTTAAGTGATATGGTATAGCATTTATTACAACAGAGGCTTACTATATGGCGCTAAATGTATAACAATAAACAAACAAACAACACTGTGGCCGCAATATAAGTGAATTCCCGTTTCCTGTGAGCTTTTGGGACTCAGAAGGGACACCCTAGGGGGTTTTTGGAAGTATCAGAAGGGTCAATAGTTTTTGAAATTATACCTAATACAAAATTACGCCCAACCCGTATTCTTTGACCGCAAGTGTGCCCTTTTTTTAGAAAATCCTTCAAGTATTGTTGCAAACTAAAAGCCTTGAATAAAATAGCAACGACTTAGCGAAAGCTTTCGATAAACCGAATAACTATTTTCAAAACGTCGTATTTTTCCTACATTCTTTAGGAAACTCGACACTTTTACTAATAGAATAAAGTTGCTATTTTTCGTGTAAAACTAAGTTATAAACGAGATGAAGAGGGTAACCAAGCGAAATAAAAACGTCCCTTTCAGGAATCCAAAATGCGAAATATTTTTAGAGGACAATTTTAATGCTGTTATTATTATATTCTTCCGGGGAAGCGTTCTTTTAAATCTAACAATTTGGTAGTAAGTACGTAATGGTTTTATATTGTTGTACCCCATTCCAATAATTTGCATTTAAAAAATGTTAGCCAAGACGAAAACGTCGATTAAAAGCTCTTATTCTCTTATCTTATTTTTGTGCATTCACCTTTTTTTTATACCACGTCGGTGGCAAACAAGCATACGGCCCGCCTGATGGAAAGCAGTCACCGTAGCCTATGTTGCACCTTGATTATTAATATTATTATAATGATTTTTACATTTAAGTATCCCTAGATAATTCGTAAATCGCCTGCACGAACAAGTGCAAACAAGACAAACTTAAGGCATATCAGGGGGAGGTTATTACTTGTTCCTATATCGAAATGCCCGACAGCTTAAAGAAAACCCAGTAACGTAACTTTTGACCAAATTCCGCACGTAGCCATCACGCGTCATCCGTTAAAAATAATAGAGTCATATATTAGTTACATCTATATTATATCTATATGTTTTTTTAATTATTTTGTTTTACATTTGAAATATCCGGATTGGGCATGGAAATAAATAAACCCATCCGGCACTCGCCAATGTTTTAAAAGTAAAACTCAATTATATACACTCGTATGTATTTGTGACATAATTCCTTTCTCTCCTGTAGTAAATTAAACACACGATTTTTCTGTAGAATTCCTATATGGAATAAAAGCAAGCAAAGCAAAGCTTTTTCGACCAAGTGTGATAAAAAAAATCACAGCACTAACGATTATTCCAGTATTTCCAGTAGGTACACCACTATTTACGTTGACTTGTTTATATGGCTGAAATATTCAGTAAATTGAAATCATTTCGCATTGAATTATAAAATTGATATCTACTTAAAATATAACTTCAAGAAATCGAATTTATATTTTTAAAATTACAATACCATTCAGTTGGTCTGCTCGAGCGAGATAACATATCGTTGTGCCCTCTCTCGGAACTTTCTGACATGGCGTTATTTTAAAAGGCAGACGGGTCATTACATTACTCAGATAAAGGCTCGGATTTGTCTTTTCTGTTTCCGAAAGATAAGTACTCGTAGGTAGGTACTGCGAAACAATGTCTGTTTGTATGTTATATGGATGAAATCTAAAGATTACGACTTTTTTAAGTTAATCTTATTCAAAAATACGAGTACTTATAGCATATTTGAGTTGATAAATATCCAACGACAATATTGCAGCCTCCCAATTTGTCAGCCTCCGTAGCCTAGTTGGTAGTGACCCTGCCTACGAAGCTGGAGGTTCCGGGTTCGAATCCCGGCGAGGGCATTCTTTGTGTATTTATTTATCACAAATGTTTGTTCCTTGGTCATGGCTGTCTATGTATTTAAGTATCTATATGTATCTATCTATTATATATATCGTCGCCTGGTACCCACATTACAAGCCTTAATTGAGCTTACCGTGGGAGTAGGTCGATTTGTGTAAGATGTCCCAAGATATTTATTTATTTATTTACTTATTTTATTGCCACTGTAAGGAGATTTTGATTTCGAAAATGAGAAGTCCAATAGCAGGCTCATATTAAATATACGCTTTCATGACGCTGATGAGTTTTTATAGGTATCTATAGGTAATTAAGCTTTGTACGGGTGCGTGGGCGAGTGATTTTTAGGGTTCCGTAGTATACTATGAACCCGTATAGTTCCTGTCTGTCCGTCTGTCTGTCTGGGCGCAGCATAGCTCAGTAGGCTTTAGTACTAGAAATCTAACTTTTGTTACGTGCGTCAAAAAAAATAAAAAATCATTATTAGTCGCAAAGCAAATTCAATGCAGATATATTCAAAGCCTCCCGTGCTCCGTGTGGTAATCTTCGATAAATATATCGCAGATTGATGATGGGCAGCAGCATCATCATAGTGGACACACTACTGCGATCGCCAACCCGCTTGCCCAGCGTGGCGATTATGGGCATTTACCTCCTTATACCATGGACTAAGGAGAGGCTGTTTTCCAACAATGGACTGATATAGGCTGATGATGTAGTGTGTGGTGTATACTCCGTACTCTCCATAGTAGGGGCTGCAATGAAATTAATTTCATGTTATTGACCTCTGTGTGTATTCAAATATATAGCATAGCATGCATATTCGACAGTTAAGGCTGTGGGTTGAGGTCAAGAATATTAAACCCTTTAGATATTTAGTCTCTTTATCCACAACAGTGTCAGCATGTTTTTGCCGTGTGGTGACGGCAGTAAGAATACATTTGTCACCACACCGAATCTTCCCGTGGGTGTCGTGTCGACTTGTTTTTAGAAAATTGATGATGGGCAGCGGCATTGTCGTAGTGGACTCGCTACTGCGATCGCCAACCCGCTTACCCAATATGGCGATAATGGGCATTTATCTCCTATATTTACGCATAGTTAATAGGAGAGGCCTACGTCCAGCAGTAGAGAGTGGCTGATGAAGTATGTGTGTACCTTATCCATATTCTGTGTTCCTTGCCTCTTTTTGAATCGCACGAAAATATTTATGGTTTAGTAATTTGACACATTTTATAAGCCAAAACCAATAAAAAAGTATGAAAACTATATACGACCTCAACAGCATGACATACCTTGAATTATTTTTATCTACTTTATATATTTTTTTTGTTTCACCTGCAATC
Organism: Thaumatotibia leucotreta; assembly: GCA_025490895.1. Taxonomy (NCBI): domain Eukaryota; kingdom Metazoa; phylum Arthropoda; class Insecta; order Lepidoptera; family Tortricidae; genus Thaumatotibia; species Thaumatotibia leucotreta. The sequence goes on along the minus strand of JALPQI010009723.1, from coordinate 22,976 downwards.
TTTTCTAAAATCCGTTATCTTACTTCGCTACCCAAAGGTTGTCTGGAAGAGATAGCTTCTTAGCGATAGTCCACCTATTGTTTGCTTTTTCAATGTTTACTAAATAGCTTTATATTTTACAGTTTAAGTTTACTACTGTAACAATAAAATTAACGAATAAAAAAATAAAGCTCTATTACTATCTGTTCTCTGTCTATTGCTCTATCACTTAAATGAAGTAACAGTCGCGAGATAACCTTTATTTTCTTTGGAGTATTATGTAAAGTAACTCAGAATATTCACTTTTATACACTTGTCTGTTCATGTGCTTCCACGCCTCACTATGCCTCGATAGACGAAAAATCCAAAGGACTCAATATACTTCGTTTAGGTCATTGCCCAACCTTTTTCTGTGTCACTGGCTGGTCTGAAAAATCCTTATTAACCTTTTATGGGCTCTTATATTAAATTATAATCCGCGACGTGCTTGGCCTGCGGCAGCGATCACGTATGGCCCAGAAACCTTCACATCATGATAAGATAAGAGATCACTTACAGGAATAAGTTCGCCTTTGTACCTGTTCAAATTGTTATGTGTGTTTAACCTATGTTTTGTGTAGGTACTATAAAGAATTTACATACATAAATACCTAGCTTGATAGGGACCATTAATTCCGATTGAAATGGATACTAACAAAAATGAATTAAAATATGGCTGAATTTTTATTATTCAAGGGTGTTTAAATAATTTGTACACGAGGATAAGCCAATTATGTCCTTATAGTAAGCGACAAAGTGGGAATCAGTGGAGACCTTGTAACTGTTAGAAAAAACGAGATGTTTTCGAAGTAACTGATTTCATTTCCCTCATGAATAATTTAAAACATTTTATGGATTATATTTCGCCCAACCATAGTCAAAAATGCTCTCAAAGTCTTAACTACCTCTACGAATACATTGGTTCAAGAACCGGTAGTAGTATCTTTTTTTTTGAAACTGTTATTGTGTCTTATGTATGAAACAAAAAAAAATATTACTAGGCTTTAATGTGCTTGAATGGGTAAGTTGAATAGAGAATATTTTCATATTTGATTTGATTATTGTGAACAGACGTCGAATGGCATGACTAACTATTTATTTCCTTTAACCACATCATGATTTTCCTGGGATATATTATTCCCGGTAGAGTCCCATTTCTATCCGTAGGTTCTTTTGTTACCAGATATACCTGCAGGCGTAGCCAAAATGTCATTCTTCAATCGTATGCGATAAGCGATAAGTTCGCGTAATCATAATATTGTTTGGAAATGGTCACATGACTTTTCGTTCGAATCTGTCATTCTCATTCATTTATTACCGTGATCGCTTATCGTGTAACTCTTCGAAATTCGATCGTTACGCGAAACGTGATTTGTTGATTTCGTATAGTGGGGGATAGAACAGCGAATGCTCTTTTGGTCTGCATGTACATTAAGGGTGAAGACACATTTATCAGCATGCGTACGCATTTTGTCTAATGAAATTGGCCGTTTAGTATGAAACGTGTAAGCATGCGTACGCGTGCGGAAAGCTGGACGCGGTCTCATACTAAACTGACATTTTCTATAGACAAAATGCGTAGATACGCATGCTGATAAATAATATAATAAACATGATCGATACAATTGTTGCGTATTTACCATTGAAAAGACCACAGAGAATGAAGTCCTTAAAATTATTAATGCTATAGAGACTAAGGCCAGTGGACATGATAACATATCGATTGACATGTTGCGTCTCACTATAAAAGCCACACTACCGATAATCACACACATTATAAACGCATCTATTGAGACAGGTATTTTTCCAGACGACTGGAAATTAGCCAAAATAAGACCCATCCCCAAAAATAGTAACATTGAGGAATATAAGGATTTAAGGCCAATTAGCATACTTCCAGTCCTATCAAAAGTAGTAGAAAAGATTGTATGCGAACAGTTGAGCAAATACCTGGACGTAAATGAGATATTACCGAAGCAACAGTCTGGTTTTCGTAGTATGCACAGTACAGCGACAGCCTTAGCAAAAGTCACAGATGATTTGATAGCAGCAGTAGACGAAGGAAAAGGTTCAATCATCGTTTTATTAGATTTCTCTCGTGCATTCGATTGTGTTAACTCATCCCTGCTTCTGTCAAAAATGGCATACTATGGAGTTGTTCAACCATCGCGGAATTGGTTTCAGTCGTTCCTCATAGGTAGACAGCAATACGTAGAGCTGCAGCTTGAGCAAGGTGAAATAGCAACATCTCAGATCCATAATGTTAATAGAGGAACACCGCAGGGTTCAATTTTAAGCCCTTTGCTATTTATATTATACACTGCCGATCTAGTGACCAGGCTCAAACACTGTGATGTGCATCTATACGCTGATGATACGCAAGTCTACCATTCTTTTAAACCCCAGGAAATGCATGGAGCACTAATTAAAATAAACAATGACTTGAACATAATAGCGGATTGATCGCACAAAAATAATTTAGTTTTAAACCCGTCTAAATCTCAATTTATGGTAGTTGGCAATAAGTGGCAGAAACAAACAATTACCAACCTAAAACCTGAGGTACTTGTGGGATCGGAGTCTGTGCCACAGGTGACCCTTGCGAAGAATCTAGGCCTCCTTATGGACAGTGAATTGAGATTTGAACACCACGTTAATATTAAGATTCGCAATGCATTTTACCATCTCAAAACACTTTATAGATTCAGGAAACATTTGTCGGAGAAAGTTAGAGAGATCTTGGTGGAAGCCCTGATACTATCATTTTTCAATCACTCAGACATTGTCTACGGCCCGAGGCTGTTAGCGAAGACGAAACAATCCATACAGCGAGTACAAAATGCTTGTGTTTGTTTTTGCTACAATATTCCAAAAAGAGCACATATAACACCTTACCTGAACTGTAAAAATACTCTAAACATGGCTAACAGAAGAAACATGCATTTGTCTTTCACGCTACGTAAGGTTATTGAGTTTGAGAAACCAACTTACCTTTATCAAAAACTAAAGTGGGCAACGGATTCTAACAGGCAAATGAGAAGTCATAGACAATACACTCTGTTAGTCCCTAAACATAGAACTAAGTTTTTTAGGGGAGGATTCAAGTATGCAGCTATGAAGATCTGGAATGATCTTCCACCACCATTGCGGAGTCCAATGCCGTTGATGAAGTTTAAGCGACTGGTGAAAGAACATTTACTTAATTTACAAAAAGGAATCATCCCTTAATATTAGTTAATATTGATATCAATATAATATGTACCTTTCAATATATACCTTTTTCTTATTAATTTAATTACCTATCTATTTATCTATTTACTTACCTATGAATTACATACATATAACTTACCTATGCATTATATTATCTAACATCACGCACATACTTACCTAATCACACGTAAACACAATTTATACACAAACACGCAGACACACACAGCCGCGCCGGTCGCGATCTCATAACGACCGACCTGTAGTATAGGAAGGGACCCGTCTGAAAATCAGCGCTGGGTATACTACCACGTATATCTAGCAAATAGCTGAGACAGGTACCCATTGCCCTTCATCTTGTTTTTGTTTAATTATATTATATGGTTACTTTGTTCTTCACTTTATGTTTATTTTTTTTTATGATTACGCTATGTTTAAGCCTAAAAGGATTGTATATGTAGTTTAGCAACTTGTGGCAATAAAGTTTACTTTATTTTATTTTATTATTTTTTATTTTATAAATATGTCTTCACTCTAAGATTGCAGAATAGCATATTGGCTAGGCATAGTAGGCATACTGTAGAGTGTAGGACTACTGTACGTATAGGTAGGTACACAATTTCATCCAGGCATAATTTCTATACCTACCTATTATAGCATAGCAACGAATTTATTCGTATGAAAATTGTGTAACAATCAAAAACGTCTTGAGGGAATTAAGATAAGTGCTTGATTGGTTGGCTGTGTGCGTGAACAGCATCACAAAGACAAGATGTCACTCTACAGAACAATTGGACGTAGTTTAGCGAAAAGGATCCAAACTCTAAAATTTTGCCACTGAAATAAATGACTTTTCCTTTTGACAAAAGATTTAAAATTGAACTGACAGATTTTTGTGGACTTGATTCTTTTCCATAAACTATGTCTAATTAGCAGTCAGCGAATTATTTGTTTGTTCATTTTTCATTTCTAAGAATAAATGTTATCCGATATTACTTGAAAACAAGAAATGTTAATCTAGATTTATTATTTTTTGGACAACATTTTCAATTCAGTATTTTCAGAATACTCACCTTTTTTTAGCATTAAACGATTATCATTGTCTTTGTCAATTCTCATTTGGAAACTAAATAAAGGTACCAATTTTTTTACACGTTTTTATGTTATTAAGTTATCTTTATCAACGTGCGGTATTAATGGCAAAGTATGGTTGACAGAAAAATCAATCATCAAATACACAGGTATTTTATCAATTAGTAAAACTTCAGAAATTAAGGTATTTTTAATTATAATGATTACTACACACATCTTAATCACTTATTCAAATTACACCGATTAAACAAGTAAAGTAAACGACTAAATGTATTAAGCTGATTCGTTTGACAAAACGTTCACGTCAAATTGAAAAATCCATCATATAACACTGATCTTACTCCACTTGAAATTTGAATATTCATTTTGATTAAAATAAAGACTTCGCAAAATGTCATTTAAAGTACTATTACTTGTATATGCCAAAAATTAATGTCATTACATTTTTTCTTTTTCAAAGTAGAATAAAGTTTGTATGTATCCTAAGGAGAGTTTTTTAGAGTACGAATAATAGAACAAAATAGCATTTTCACATTTATTACTTTTTCTGTCAACCATAGCCATTGCCACGGAAAGTGCACGTTAATAACGATCACTATAATTATGTATCTTATCTTTGCCAATTACCTACATGGTTTGGTTCACCATTCTAACCAACTGCAAAACACATAATGAGCACGAGGAGACAGTTTTCATGTATGTACCTATTGTATTACGTACCTGATATAACTGAAAATACAAGCATGGTAAACAAATAAGATGTAAACAATATTGCATGGTTCTTCGTGGGGGCTGTCGACTTGCAACCTCATGGTACGGCTACAAGAAAGTTATTAACAACGCTTACCGAGCGTGATATATGCATCAATATACCATTCCGCTAGAGCTATGTACCTATGTGCAGTATGTGCAGTATGTGCACGCGTTTGCACCAATCACAGCTACACAGTGTATGGCATGTGTTTGAAATGTGCTACGTTTCTAGAACGTAATTGGTGGATATCAAACAAATCCATATCATAACTATTTAATTGTCATATCATAACTTTACCGCATGCTCTTCACACCGATGATGCTCAAAATATGCAGTCGCAATGTGTACGCCGTGACATATGGCCCATACCTACGTAAGATATTTGACGAGAACCTTTTATGAAACACGCTACTGCGATTCCGTACCATCACCGTTTTCTAAGCGGTGGTGTGGGTAACATGTGATAAAACGGTACCATACGGCGTGTCATAGCGATTCAGTAGAGTCCCCGTTTTTTAGTCGGCGGTGTGGGTAGCGTGCGATAAAACGGTACGATATAGCTTGTCACAGCGAATATTTAATGAACCTCCACCTTATGAAAATGATTTCATTAACAAAAATGGGCTTATTTTAAAGTCGAATTTGTTGTGTCGACGATACCAAGGTCAAATTATATTTGATACAGTACACTTAATCGAAAGACCTTTGGGAATTAAGTAACGTTTGTGAGTGTAGCAATACGTTTTCATGAAACTCGTTACCCACGGCCAGAATAATCTAAACCACTGTTTTAGGCACTAAAATGAGGCCTTTTGACGAAGTTGTAAATGTACTTTTTCCCCTTTTCAATGATATTTCTGTAGAGTGTCTTTACAGACTTTGGTATTATAATTGTATAATACTTATGTACATACCTGAAACTAAAATTAATATTTTACCAGTGAACAGTCTAGTTGTTTTATTTCCTTGTTATTATGTTCAGCAGATTCAAAAATGCTTATTAATAGGCTTAGGTACTTGAGTAAAAAATAGTTAAAATTTTGACTTTGAATAGGCTTTGGATATGCTTCGGATGTTTTCGTTTTTATCATCTGTCTTTGCCGTCACTTTCTAAATACCTAAATGAGATAGACAATAGATCTGAAATAAGAGAGAGATGCAATATTGTCAACTTGTTTAAAAACAATTTTAATATAATAACTTCTTTTTAATGCGGGTTACTTTAATAACATGTATTATTCTACTGTTTTTAACATTGATTTAATTTAATGTCATTGGTTTTAAAAAAATAAGTTTATAAAAAGAATTTATTACCAGGGTGCTACATACAAGTTGCCAATCGCTATCGCCTTATCGTAAACGAAAGGCCGCTAACTGTCTTTGTCGCACTAATATGCAAGAGTGACAGAGAAGGCAAACTACGATACGCTACCAAGCGCTAGCGATTGGCAACTTGGCTAAATATCAAGTTCTTCTCGGGTCAGTGGTGTCCCTACAAAAGACCGGAAGTAGTTTTTTAGGGTTCCGTAGCCAAAATGGCAAAAACGGAACCCTTATAGATTGGTCATGTCCGTCTGTCCGTCTGTCCGTCTGTCACGGCCGATTTACTCGGAAACTAAATGCTACAGTAACGAAATCTGGTAAGGATATGTGTTGTATGAACCGCTACAGGATTATGATACTAAATTGTAAAAAAAACCATTGGGGTGAGGGCCCTCCATAAAAGCGTGTGGGGTATTAATAGAAAGGTCTTTGAAAATGATATGAAGGTTTATAAATCTCATTTTTATTTAAGCAAATCGTTTTCGTGATATCAGCTCTCAAAGTCTGAAAAATGTGTCCCCTCCCCTCTATTTTTTAAACTACGCGATATAAAATTCTAAAAAAATATATGTTGTGCACATTAATAAATTCTATCAACGATTTTTAGTTTGATTAAATTATCTCCTATAGTTTTTGAGGTAGGTAGATTTAACTGTATTTTTTTTATAATAAATTGATAATGGTCCGACTCGCACTTAGCCGGTTTTTATTTACTTGCTATTGTGTGCGATCCGTCTAAAGTGCTCATTTATTACTATGCGTACTTGAATAGAGAATCGATTAATTTTGAGGCAGAGCACGATAGACAGTAAAATTGAGACCATTATAAACCACCGGGATGTGAAAGTATGTATGTCAAGGTTCTTCTTATTTATACACCATGTTTTTATTGATTTCCGTTAAATGTGGAAGCTTATTTAGGTCAAAAATAATCGATTTCTCTAAGAAACTAGTATCTTAACTCTGACTATTATTGAGTTATTAAAAAGGTAAGTTTAATGACTGAACAAGTGTATTGCAACCTTTATTACATCCTAATGCTACTTATTTTGACATTAGCCATCAGTCCCCTGAAATTAACTTTTGTGTTATTCTTAAGGTCTCACATTTACTATTAAATTTGTTATGTATGAAAACGAAAAAAAAAAACATTTTTTTTGGTTCGACTATAAGCTATATACCAGGTAGCTCCAATTAACGTACCAAGCAGCCTATTAAATTTAACGGAATTAAAAAAAACACGGTGTATGTACGTACTTAACAATGTGGATATTTCCGATACATTGCTAAGGACGGAAACGTTCGAGGTTGAACATGTCAGTTATTCTCAGTATCTTATAGTCTTCAGTAACCTAATTGGACCCATGACTCCCAAGACACCTTACCTGGCATATTACTGGGAAATCGAAATTCGTTAATTTCGAGGCTTTTTCTCTGTCACTCTAACGAAGGCGTCATTAGAGTAAGAGAGACACATCCTCGAAATTGGACCGCTATGACCTTGCTTGCAAATATAGAGGACCTAGGGTTGAAACCTAAAAAAAAACATTTTTTGTTTTGTATATCCTTTTATTTATTATCAAAGGTTAACTAGAGATCCTTGAAGAGACAGATCCTTGTTAGGGATAAGTTCGCCTTTATATTAAGACATCTCATATTTAAGTAAAGTAACTGTTTAATAAATAAGGCCTTCATAGGCTAATCGTTGGTGAGTACTGGAGGTTTCGGGTTCAAATGCCAGCGTGCAATGGCCTTGTTTGTGTGTTAATTTTCACAAATATTTGTTACTTGGTTTTACTGTGCCGAGTTTCTTTTTTTTTAACCTTTAAACAAAGTTACGCCCACGTGCTGCCTGTTTATTCCCTATGGCTGGTTTAAATTGATTGCGAACATCTTCCACTCATCTGTAATCGCCTGTAATAGGGTTGCCACTTTTTTTCATCTACATGTTTTTCTTTTTCAATTACATTTATTTACGTCAGTTGATAAACAGTAGGTACCACTCCTCAACGGGCTTACATTGTCATTGATAATTAATAACAAAGATAATTTACGATACTTGATTATTTAGATCATATAAGGTAAATGAGCTCGCATAATTCCGTCTGATGGTATGAAATTACTTAATCGTCTAAACTTACGTTCAATAACATCCTGGCGGTTAACGTAAGCTATTAATTCACATTCGTCGTTAAAATGTGATTGAAATATGTCGTGATCGACAGCGTTACAGGAGTATTGCGGAATATTTAGAAAGTGAGTAAACTTTACATAAATATTTGTCGTACCTAGTTGTTTAAAAAATATAATGTTTTTCGTATAGGTATGTAAAAAAATTAAGTCACCAAATGTATGTAGTACTGGCCTATTCAAATATACAACCCATGTTTAAAAAGCGAACACAAACAAAACAATGCGTATATGGATAGGTTACATACAACAAGAGCTTCTAACTTTATTACCTATCCACTCACATGCTTTAATATTAGCGATAGACTTCATTTATATGTAAAATAGAGTGATGACCAGGAACCGGAACCGTTATTTTACACAAACCTCGAAAAAGCCCAACTCTTTATTGTACTGTTCAATATTTTATGTAATTTACAATATCGTATTTTTAGGGTTCCGTAGCCAAAATGGCAAAAACGGAACCCTTATAGATTCGTCATGTCCGTCTGTCCGTCTGTCACAGCCGATTTACTCGGAAACTATACCGAAATTTGGTAAAGATATGTGTTGTATGAACCGCTACAGGATTATGATACTAAATTGTAAAAAAAAAACAATTGGGGTGGGGGCCCTCCATACATGTAACTGAGGGATAGATTTTTTTTTTAGTTGTATATACCTAAGCGTGTGGGGTATTAAAAGAAAGGTCTATGAAAATGATATGAAAGTTTATTAATCTCGTTTTTATTTAAGCAAATCGTTTTCGAGATATTAGCTCTCAAAGTCTGAAAAATGTGTCCCCCCCCCCCTCTATTCTTTAAACTATTCGATATAAAATTCAAAAAAAATATATGTTATGCACATTAATAAACTCTATCAACGATTTTTGGTTTGATTAAATTATCTCCTATAGTTTTTGAGGTAGGCTGATTTAACTGTATTTTTTTAATAATAAATTGATAATAGTACGGAACCCTTCGCGCGCGAGTCCGACTCGCACTTCGCCGGTTTTAAATGACTCCATTAACTTAGAATGTATATACCGAATAATGAAAAAAGAACCGTTCTTTTTGTATAAAATACCGGTTCCGGTACCTGGTGAGGACATGTAACAAAAGCTTCCATGATGAATGTCAGTAGCTATACGACACGTTATTACGCTACCGTTGACAACCCTAGCATGTACGCACACAGGCACACTACGCTACAATATTATGCCTCTTTTCCTAATGTTCCAGCCAATGTTTTCGCAGTGAATGGGTCTCACCGGTAATCGAGTTAACTTACTGCACTCGTTGTGATCCGTGGCTTTCCTTGAAAATAGCAATTCTATACGCTATCAATATCATATTAATAATATTTTTAACTTATACATATAATATATTATGGACCCCTGTATGTCTATCCACCCGTCCATCCTATACCACCGGCGGATACGGCTGCGATCGGCAACCCGCCTGTAGCGTGTATTACGGCAAAATCCCCTATTGAGGTAGGCCTATCTTATGTCCAGCAGTGGACGCCTATCAGCTGAGAATTAATGATGATGAATACCTATACATAGGTCTTAGGAGGTTGAAAGTCACATAAACAAATAATCATTAGGTAAGTATAGGTCCTAATCTATACATGACATACAAATCCTCGTAAAATTTTCCTATTACGTAGAGCAGTCTACAGGAGTATTTACCTACATTAGATCGAACTTTAGTTCTAGTACTTGTATTTTCTGCGTATTTTCTAACACATTGGTTTTTATACGGGCAATAACTTTTTATGTCGTATTTGAACGTGTCGTGTTTTTATAGGTTTCACGTGTGTAGTTAGAAAAACAGGCAGAATGCCTTTCAAATACTTGTGTATGTATACAATTTTATTATGTACAACTATACAATAGATATCCATTGTATAGTCGGCGTCAAAGATATCATTACGGCTTCATCATCATCAGCCTGTTAGTTCAGCTGGACGTAAGCCTCTCCTATTAACTATGCGTGTAGACGCATTAGGAAGTAAATACCCATAATCGCCACGCTGGGCAAGCGGATTGGCGATCACGGTAATGTGTCCACTATGATGACGCTGCTGCCCATCATCAATCTTGTATCTAATAATGGTCAATGACACTGCAATCCTTAAGTCGACTCTTACGACACCCGCAGGAGGAGTTGGGGTGGTGACAAATATTCTTACTGCCGTCACCACACGGCCTTCACGGATTCATTACGGCTTAGGTGCAAAAAATATTACACAAGACCTTAATGTCAAGGCAATGAACACCGAGCCACACCGGATTCGTGCTCCTGTGCGTGTTGTGTCGTAGGGAATTTCATATTAGACACACCGCTTGCGTGCCGTGCACACGCGAGCGGTGTGCCATCTACTATGACATTTCCTACGCTACAACGCACACACAACGCACGAGCACGTGCACGCGCTATACACATCGATCGTGAAAAACACAAAACTCTCGTGAGACTCATTCATACTAAAATTATATTTCACGCGGCGCGCGGGTTGTTAACGTTTAGGCTCGATATGAAAATAATTTAATTTGAAATATATTTTTTTACATATATTTATTTTCAAAACTACAATTTATGTACATAGATTAAATCTAACTAATCTACTTAACCTAACCTATATCTAAGATTGGCCCTTGTGGCATTGTACCGAGGATGCTGGCGGCATTTCCTCGCTGTATCGCAATACTGATGCGTTGTGCGAGGAAGTCGCCAGCTCTTCGGTCTTTAGTTACATCAACCAGACGTTTCACGATCTCAGCAAACAATTTGCGTGCGCTGGGGCCCCAAGAACCTAAAGTTTCTACGCCAATATAAAATAATTTAATAATATTTGTAGTATACATATTACATACCTATGGTGCCTGTTTTAGGCGCTAGTGCGAGAAGTAGCTCGTTTTACCTCAGCTCCAAAACTTCGGAGGGCCATCCGTACTAAAAAACGATGTACGAGACACGTGCAAAAAGGAAATTCGTAACTCGTGTCGATTTAAAACATCGCCACTCGTTTCGTACTTCATATTTTTCGTACTTGTGTCGTAATGTACTATTTACGGTAGGTACTACATGGTGCCTACGATGGTGATGGTGCCTTTTTTAGGCGCTAGTGCGAGAAGTGGTTCATTTTACCTCAGCTCCAAAAATTCGGAGGGCCATCCATACTAAAAAACCAGCCAAGTGCGAGTCGGACTCACGCGCGAAGGGTTCCGTACCATTATCATTAAAAAATACAGTTAAATCAATCTATCTCTAAAACTATAAGAGATAATTTAATCAAACCAAAAATCGTTGATAGAGTTTATTAATATGCATATCATATTTTTTTTTTAGAATTGTATACCACGTAGTTTATAAAATAGAGTGGGGGACACATTTTTCAGACTTTGACAGCTGATATCTCGAAAACGGTTGGCTTAAATAAAAATATGATATATAAACCTTTATATCATTTTCAAAGACCTTTCTATTGATACCTCACACGCTTATATACATCTAAATAAAAATTTCTATCCCTCAGTTACATGTATGGAGGGCCCCATCCCCAATTATTTTTTTTACTATATAGTATCATAATTTGGTAGCGGTCTATACAACACATATTCTTACCAAATTTAATAACTGTAGCATTTATAGTTTCCGAGTAAATCGGCTGTGACGGACGGACAGACGGACATGACGAATCTATAAGGGTTCCGTTTTTGCCATTTTGGCTACGGAACCCTAAAAACGATGTACGAGACACGAGCAAAAAGGAAATTCGTAACTCGTGTCAATTTAAAACATCACCACTCGTTTCGAACTTCATATTTTTCGCACTTGTGTCGTAATATACTATTTAGGAGAAATCTTCCATGGACTTTGAAAAAAATATTGCCTCAATGAAACAAAAACTAAAGAGTATAAAGATAGCTTCACACATGTCCGGTACTATTGTCCGGTAGAAACCGATACAGCTCCCGAGTGACGTCACAGGTGGCCATCGGATGCGCAATCGATACTGCAGCACGAACACACGCTCCGATGTAATGCTACTAATCTACGAACAAATAAAACATGGAAGCCGTACGCCATACTAAATTGCCTTTCAAAAACGGTCCTGAATTTTAGTTGACAAGTGTCACCCCCTGTTCAATGCATCACGGCAATGAATTTGAATGTCAACCTATAAAAATTTAAAGCGCCATTTAAAAATACTTGTGATTGGTCCATCAACGTTTTGATTGGCGATATACAATTAACATTTGTCAAAGATGTTGCGCAAAAATATGCGCGGGGTCACGAAAAGCTCTATGTCCTGCCCATCTTGGCACAATTGAACAATTGATTTTGGGGGCATTCTTGAGAATGTTGAGCTGACGTTAGACGTCCATGTTATACATGGTCGCAGCTACTAATACATACTGTATTTTTCATCACACCTGTTCGGTAAGTGCGCCAAAGCGCTGCGGCGATGCGTGCCGTAGATGCCTCATTACGCTTTAGGGCAATCAAGGATTTTCATACAACATTACGTCGCACTAGCGCGTCGCACTAGCGCGGCGCCCAGCGCCAGGATTTCTGTTATAAAAATGATAAAAAGTCATCCCTGATTTTGAGAAATGATTTAGACCATTGTAGAGTTGTTTTGTGAAAATATATTGTTTTTATTTTCTTTTTTTGCTTCACAGGTGTGATGAAAAACATTGTGTGTACCACGGGCGGTACAAGAATTATGAACTCGTATGAAGTAGGTAAAGCCCGAGCCTTCGGCTAGGGCTTTACTTTCACCATCGTTCACAATTTCTTATTTACCGCCCTTAATACACAATGTACTATTTGAGACCAGAGTCCTCCCTGTATTAATGCTTTCCCAGTAATCCCCACTAATCTTATAGGTCCCCACCTATGATGGGCATTACAAACTTATTGATCACAATTAAGTTTTTTTAATTTCACGCTAATTGGGTGTCTCCAATAATGAAAAAGCTCGGATAAACTTTGACCCAATGGGAGCTTTAGTGTTGCAAATAGGTAAAAGTAACACCAACATCAATTTGTTTAATTATAAAACCAATTGATGTTTCCTAATCATGAATTGATTACAGGACCCTCTATAGCAAATTCAACGCAACGGAGAGTTGTCGAGTTTGCGGACGATTGTGGTAGACACACGTCTTTGAGTGGCTTAAGGTTGTAGTACCTTCGAAACACTACGTACAGATGTCGCTAGTGATTAGCTTCACAATATCACTGACTAAATTCGCTGTGATCGACGGAAGGTAGTCTGGTGTAATTGGAAGCACGTTGGACCGGCAATCCAGAGGAAGCGGGTTCGAATCCCGTGAGAACCAGAGTCTTTCGCAGTTGATTTTTTCTATGGTAAGCACATCTGTTACGACATTGTGGAAATAGGTAAGTGTTTTTAGTGTCCAATGACATCGTCACGTCATCAGCCTCTCTTAGTCCACTGCTGGACGTAGGCCTCTTCAATTAGTACGTAACTGGGCAAGCGGGTTGGCGATCGCAGTTTGTCTGTTCACTATGATGCTGCAGCCCATCATCAATCTTCTATAAAGGAATATTCGTTGACACTTCAATCTCTTAGTCGACTCTTACGACACCCACTAAAATATTCGCCCGTGTCAAATACACACGTGGAAGAAGAATACCAAGGAGAAATAACATTGAACAAATCAAGGAGAACGTGAAAGTCACGGCGTATCAAAATCTGAAAGAGATGGTTTGGGATCGAGGAAAGTGGCGAGCGTGCTTTGGGCACTGGTCTCACGGCGAGCTACTAAGCTATGAACTATTGGCTATAAACACAAACAAAAGATACGCACTCCCGTGCAAAAAAAGAGACACCGCGATACTCGCTCGGTGGTGATAGCTAATTGCTGGACGAGTGTCTCTTTTATTTACACGGGAGTGCGTATCTTTTGTTCGTGTTTATAGCCGATAGTTCATAGCTTAGTAGCTCGCGGTGAGACCAGTGCCTTGAGCTACACCTACAAGAGCAAAGCTCTTAAATTATAGAGGGAGAAATACACAAGTTGTGGCACTATATGACCAGGATAACGCGGTTAAAATTTCTTAAGTTCCAATTTCGAGCATTTTGTTTATTCTATCTGCCAGTAAATTTATCTGCGTAGTAAAGCTTTATTTAACTTCCAGCCAAAACCTAGCAAAAAAAGTGTTGCGTTGGCCCTCTAGGGCAGGGGTCGGTAACTCGCGGCATCTAGTTATCCTAATATGTACAGTTGGAATCAATATTTGCGGCTCTTTGAAGTTCCAGAAACTGATGATTATTGATTTTTCCTGCTTCTAACTCTTTCTCGAAAGTTTGCCGACCCCTGCCCTGGGGAAATCAAAGTACTTATTTATGAGTAAAACCTTCGTTTGGTTGGGTTCATGACGACATTTTAGGTACCAAAACGTAAGTAACAATTTACGGTTGGTTTAAGTAGCAATAGTTTACGCATGTTACTACCTAAACTGGCATTAATTATTAGATCATAGAGAATATACAGGATGGAACGGAAGAACGATCCTTTTCCTGCGTGGCGATTATGGGCGTTTACTTCCTAATGCATCCATAAGCATAGGCAATAGAAGAGGCAGTTGTCCAGCAGTGGATTGATATAGGCTGATGGATGATGTGATGTGATGAAAGGCAAAACCATTACAAGGTTCCCTGAGATAATCAGAAGACCGACCAGCCTGGAGTGTATGTACTTCAAAGAGTTTGTGACTTTAGATTGCGATGTAGAAGAAGAATAAAGTTCAAAATAATTATACCTTACGGTAATAGATAATAGGTCACTTTAGATAAATTCTACAACAAGTAGATAAATATAAAACAAAGAAGAGGCATATCTCTAATTGTATTTAAAATAGTAAATGTTTGACCGCTGAAAATGGTTTTACGGCCTATGGACAGTTTTAAAAAGTATGTATAACGAATCTTATCTAGTGATCTATGTATATAGTGTGTGGCCTTTAACACGGGAGAAAAATGAAATGAGTGACTCCTTAGACCATCCGCAATAATCATGTCACGATGTTTCAAAATTATTAACTTCGGAGATATTGTTATTCAAAGTTATGGATCCTAAGTACTGGCTCTTGGCATCACGATGTCGTAGCTTTGTCAGTCGCAAGACATCTTGATAGTATACCAAGTACTGAGTCATAAGTTATTTTGTTTATATTTTTACATTAAAGTCAAGTTATTAACCCATAACGAAAATTCCAAAAAAAATACAGAAAAAATTTTTTTTTTTCTAAAAATATGTGGAAATGATTGTTGATTAGCTTAAAAATGGCCCGTTTAAATTTTCACCCCGGTTGTAGGTCACGCACTGTATTTGGCACTTAGCGTACATCTGTATGTTTTACCTTGTCAGTAATAATGCATGTCGCCCGCATTTTTTTACATGTTTCAAAATCAAAAGGAAATAAATGTTTTTAATTGCTTTAACAACATAAATTACTCTCAAAGAAGATAAACATTAATTTAACCCACGCAAAAGTGCGTGTGAGTTGTCCCCTGGGTACAACAATGGCCACAACAGGGTTGTCGTGCGGTAGAGAAATAATCGTGCTCATCATCATCATATCACCCGAAAGACGTCCACTGCTGAACCTAGGTCTCCCCCATATATAGCCACAATGACTGGTCCTGCGTCACCAGCATCCAGCGGATACCTACGCTGCGCCTTCCAGTACGTGGCCGCCACTCAAGAACCTTTCGGCCCCAACGGCCATCGGTTCTGCGCGCAATGTGCCACGCCCACTGCCACTTCAGTTTAGCGCCAATCGTGTCATATTTGAACGAATTTCCCTGACACGAAATATGGAATATGGTATACAACCTTGTGATCGTGACCGTAGTGATCATGTAACGCAATTTTAGTAATTCGAACGGTTACTTTTATTCGCTGATAGAACCATTCAATATTTTGAATGGAGTTTTAGGGAGATAATATAATTGAAAAAAAAATATCTAAAATTATACTTTCATACATTGATGAGGGTATAAAGAGCCTTTATTACTCGCTTGGGGTTAGGTTAGGAAATAATTAAAACAATTTATAAAATTCTGTAGGTATTTACTCAATTTAACGACATGTCGTAAACATAATTTAAGTTGGGCAGATGAAGAGAAGCATTTTCACTAGGGTGAAGGAACATATAACTGATGTCAAGCACCGTTCACCACAGTTTGTAGTCTGGGAGGAAGGCATGATATCATTTTTTAGTTTTCCAAAAAAGACATAAACGAAAAAACGAAAATGTGTGGACTTTTTACTGGACTTAAAAAACCAGCACCTCTACGTATAATAAATCTGCTTATCGTTTCCCACTCTATAAAGTATAAAAACAAAGTCTTGCAAGGGTGAAAACGGGTTCTCAAATAGTTTCTGCGAAACAAGATATATTTTTTGGATCCCACACAAAAAAACTGTGTCAATATTTTCAAAAAAAATATACCACATTTATTGTTCCTTATATAATTTTCTATTGGATAGCATTTTCCAAAGAATGATTTTCTGAAAAAAGTGCGAATGTCCTCTTTTCGAGCGATCCAGCAAACCGTGCGGTTGTTCATATTGATAAAGGAACAATCGAGACAGACTGTAAGACGAATGGGTTAGACGATGTCGGGCTTTTTGTTAAGGCATTATTTTTTCCAAATCATTTGTAAAGATGCGTCTATACACTGAGTTAATAGAAGAGGCATACACCCAGCAGTGGATTTCATTAACTTACTTAATATCTTCTCGTCTGCCAACCCTGTGCGGTAGGTTCGTAATTAAATTATTGCACTGGAAGCGTATTTTTAAACGTTGTTTAATTATTTTCTGACATTGATAAGGTTTGTTCAACCGGACGTTAAAACCTACCGCGGAATAACGTAAAAGGAAGACCATGGTTTATATCTTTTTTTTTTCATAATAGGTAGACGTTTGACCACGATCATACCTGCTGGTAAGTAAGTGATGATGCAGTCTACGGTGGAGCACGTTTACCTATGAGATACCTATTCACTCTTGCCTTGAAAATATTCAGATTGTACACATGCGGAAACAGTTTTTTAAAAGACTTTACTTTACACTCGCGGTCAATAAATAGGTACTTACGGGTCGCGTCAGGAGTAATTTTTCATTGAAAATACTGCAAACGGGTTGAATCTGTAGAAAATATTTGCCATTCTACTGGTTATTGCATTAATAACAACGGAAAACAGAGAGCTCCACTCACTTTGTGGAGTTAATAACACTGTGGTAATTCTGTGAGCGTTTCCCGGCTTAGCATACCGGATATTAAAACCGAAATCGTATTGTTGGCGGGAAACTAAAACATGACTCTTCAACAACGATTTTCACATATTAGAAACTTTAGAGTATACATTTAAATTTAATGTAAAATGTCAAGTTCGTTAACCTTTCCGATGATTGAGCGTAACTTCATCACATTTTTTACCTACATAAGTACCTACTCGAATCTTGATTAGATTGTAGCTCATTTAATTTTTTTTTTGGTACCGGAAGTCGCAGCGTGGGTGGGCCCTCACAAGGTGGACTGATGACCTCGTGAAGGTCGCAGGAGTCCGCAGGATGCGGATAGCACAGGACCAATCATTGTGGCAACCTTGGGGGAGACCTATGTTCAGCAGTGGACGTCTTTCGGCTGATATGATGACATAAGTAATGTAAGTGATCATTATTTTTTTAGGTCACCCTAGCTCTACCAAAATATCCATCGTGTTTTATTAAATCTTAGCAATTGGCAACAAGGTCGCAGGAGTCCGCTGGATGCGGGTGGCGCAGGACCGGTCATTGTGGCAATCTTTGGGGGAGGCCTATGTTCAGCAGTGGACGTCTTTCGGCTGATATGATGATGATGATGATGATTGGCAACTTGGCTAAGCATCCCGAGGACTTATATGGATTGCCTCTATCTATGCCAGTAATTACACCGGCTATCTTACCCCCAAACCAAAACACAGCAGTGCAAACACTGCTATTTAGCGGCAGGTTAACGGGTAAAACAGTGGTAGCTATCCGGGCGGATCCTGCACGAGGTCCTACCACCATTAAACGGTTTCATTTATTTTATACATATAATTAAGTATTTTCTTACCTAACATATCCTCTTTTGCTCCGGCCTCCCCTACATAGAGGCCTATTTCCTGTAGAGTATACAGGGTGTAATCGATAAGTGTTTACAGGCCATAATTCCCTAAATATGAGAGATATCAGAAAACTTTTAACTGATATCGAAAGTACGTTACCCAACGAGTAAAATTACACTAATAACTCTTTTGAAATAAAATCAAAAACATCCCAAATATTAACTTCAAACCCTTCCATACATTTAGTAGGTAACCGTTCATTCAAAGACTAGTTTAATACGACCGAGGCATTTCACCGTTATCAAATGATGATTCATGATTTGTCTTATGTTATTTTATTGCAACGTATTCGTACAAATAACGAATCTCTTAACAGTTTTATCTCTTACGACACCCGACATTCTTTAAGGCTGTAAGTCGTCATAGGTACTAAATGTATGGGAGCGTTTTAACTTAGTATTTTTAATATTACTTCATCTATTTAGAAAATGTTATTAGTGTAATTTTACTCATTGGGTAATACTTTCGATATCAGTTACAAGTTTTCTGATATCTCTCATATTTACGGAATTATGGCCTGTAAACACTTATCGATTACACTCTGTATAAACGATCGCTAGCAATATGTTCCCAATATGATTTCGATGTGTTAAATTGATATTTTATAATAAAATAATACCCTAGAGGTAACCAAATTAATTGAATACTGTTGACTCGACCACGAGTACTGTTTGTGTTTCATTCCCAGTATAAAATACGTAAGTTACACATACCGTATATTGTCAAATAGACCTTCTGGTATATAATCTAAAGTTGATTTTTCAGCTAATTTGATATTCAACAGACCTAGCAACTTCTTATATAATCTCATTTAAAGTTCTGAGTGGTTATTGAGTTTGATTATTATGTTAATGTATTTTACCTATGAAACCACAAGGTTCGCTAAACTAAACCTTAAGGGCTTCGGTATAAGCCACCTTCTTAAAATTAATGGATTAAATCGTAATCAAACGAGCGATATTAGAAAACTTTACTCAGGTAGACACATGTGTTGATTTAAATCCAAATTAGACGGATTTGCATAGGCGAACCATATTAATCTTTGTATCTTCATTCAATTTTGTAAAAAAATATCAATGAATATTGACTTAGGTAATTTTCTTACAAAAATGAGCTGCTGGCAAGAAATAAAGAGAAAAGTTATAGGGTGTAAATCTAACGGGCGAATCTCTTAGGCACTGGTCTCACCGCGAGCTACTAAGCTATGAACCATCGACTATAAACACGAACAAAAGATACGGACTCCCGTGTAAAAAAAAGAGACACGGCGATACTCGCCCGGCGGTGATAACTGATAGCTGGGCGAGTATCGCCGTGTCTCTTTTATGCCAGTGCCTTAATGGGGGACATAATAAGCACAATTAGATAACTTTTACATACAATTACGAGTACATCAAGATTCCATACAAAATGATTAGGCCCACAATGTAACGCAAAATAGCTTAATAGCTAATCTGAAATGCGGATCACATAATTGCCATAACAATGTTTACAGCTGCTCATCTTCATTTCTCGCAAAAAAATGTTTTCGGGACAAGCGGCCACGTCCAATAAAAATAAGTTTATATTATTTTCTTCCTGATTCAAATACGATACTCAATAAGTCTTATTTCATCGTGGCTTTTAATCGAATAATTCCTTTAGCGAAAAAATCATTCAGCGGCCAATGGCGCAAGGGCAGACGTTTCATTCCCATGATGATCACGGCGTGTAAAGGCTAACCCAAACACTGGCCACATTTCGACGCGCGCACTATGGAGGCGTGAGAGTCACTCGCTTCGGTTATCTAAAGCCATCCCCTGGTCAGTGGTATGGAGTGGGCTTTATATTAAAAAGAACATTAATCTTATTCCGCTGTATTGCCGGCCAACATACTGATTCCTGTAAAACCAGAGGTTATCGATCCATTACCTAATAGCAGACGTCACTGTCAGGATGGCAAATAACAAAACCTATAGGTTCGGTGTTTACTTTTAATATAAACGTATTTAATAGAAACACAATTAGGCCACTGATTTGCTTTATATAGCTGTGGCTACACTATCAAGTATCTATCGCAAAAATCAAAGCATGTCAGTGAATAACATTCATAACCCAATCACCATTCGTCACAATAGTACGAAACAAGTGCGAAAACAATGAAGTCCGAAACGAGAGGAGATAACTTAAAGCACGACCGAAGGGAGTTCTTTAAATCGACACGAGTTACGAATTTCGTTTTCGCACTTTTATCGTACCACGTTTTTCAGTACAGTCGAAGACAAAATAAGGGGTATACAAAAACGTTAAAAAATATGTCCCAGTGCACTCTAATTCTGTGTAATAAGAACGTCGTAACATATTTATGAACGGATTCTTTCGATACTTATTTTTGCACTTGACTGTACATATGGCCCTCTGAAGATGCCAGACCTAACGTAAAATGAGCCACTTCTCGCACTAGCGCGTAAAAAAAGCGCCATCTGTACTGAAAATAAATATTTAATCATCTATTCAATATTATTAATTTAAACTTTCCCGATTATCACTCATATTATGAATTAACAAACGGGACTTAATCGCGTAAACTGACGTTAAATTTTCTTACGTTTCGGGCATGACGTTACACCCGTCTGCCTGCAACCACGAGTGGTAACGTCATGCCCGAAACGTCAGAATAAAATTTAACTTAAATTTATGCGATTTTTTGTTAAAATATTGAATATATTATTTCCAAAATGTTGTTAAGTAATTAAAATCATTTAATTTTGTTTTACGCCTAGAGCTCGTTTCTTCAAATGTCAGCTAAGATTACTTAATTGAAACCCTGTTGATTATTGTTAAAATAAATGGTTTTCCTCATGTCTATATTTTTTTCATGCAACGAAGCGGTTTTGTAATACAAAATAATTATTATAAAGCCGCCTCTATACAGCATGCATGAGCGTGTGCACACGGTCGACTTGAAGAGAGCGTTCACGGCCGACCAGCTCGTCGCTCATGAAAACACACCTTTATATACATGTAGTAAGTATTTTTCAATAGACATAAATCATTTAAAATTTACGAAGCCAGTTCTGTAGTCGAAAATTTAAGGAATCAGAATACATCACTAGCCTGTCTAGGCTGTCAGCATTTCGGCTAACATTATGACCCCAAAGACCCTAATAATTTAACTTCGAAATCCTATGAAGTAAATGATTGGCTCTAAGCTAATGAATGGCCGTGTGGTGACGGCAGTAAGAATACATTTGTCACCACCTGTGGGTGTCGTAAGAGTCGACTAAACGATTGAAGTGTCACTGACCATTATTTTTTAAAAGATACTGCGATCGCCAATCCGCTTGCCCAGCGTGGCGATTATGGGCATTTACCTCCTAATGCGTCTATACGCATAGTTAATAGGAGAGGCCCACGTCCACCAGTGGACTATCATAGGCTGATGATGAAGCTAATAAAAACCCTTGCTTTATTCAGAAATCACGCAATATAACTATATTCGTTTATAATGATTTAGTACATTACGTTGACGTTTATACGTACGTACTCGTAGCTACTACTCTTATACCTGGATTTACAATAAATCATACACATAGATCAGTGTTTCTATAAAATCAGCCAACAAGAATTATATCAAGTCAGGTGTACGACTACTCGTACCTTTGTATTACACAAGTACAATATTTCTGCAAAACAACTATAAACTGTAAATAATCTCCATATTTTTTAAGAGTAAAGTAAAGTAAAAGCGCTTGTGGCCTAGCGGTAAAACGCACGGCTGCTACGCAGCGATCGTGGGTCTGATCCCCGGCTCGTACCAATGAGTTTTTCAACTTATGCACGAAATATCATTTGATATTCATAAGTGCTTTGCGGTAAAGGAAAACATCGTGAGGAAACCTGCATGCATCTGCGAAGAAAATCAACGGTGTATGTGATGTCCCCAACTAGGCCAGCGTCGGGACCACGTAAAATAGGCACGTTTGATGTCGAGTTGCGGAAAAATAGCCAGAATACAACAACAACATAAGTAAGTAAACCGTCTACTTCGCTTATTTTTTCTCTTTTGTTGGTAAATACTAAGCTTATCACAATAAGGGAGTTATAAAGTGATATAATAAAATACCTATAACTCAGGGCACTGTGAACTGCGTAAGAAGAGTTCATTTGAGTACCATAAAGTTTGCTCGTAAGCGTGAACTAATCTAGACATTCTAGACTGATAATAGCG